>JACJUY010007575.1:0-13965 GCA_014220935.1 Platorchestia sp. MABIK
TCCACTGGGTGGTATGCACGGTGCAGAGATGCCTTCACTGCACAGGGTGGCATGCACGGTGCAGAGATGTCTTCACTCCACTGGGTGGCATGCACGGTGCAGAGATGCCTTCACTGCACAGGGTGGCATGCACGGTGCAGAGATGCCTTCACTGCACAGGGTGGCATGCACGGTGCAGAGATGCCTTCACTGCACTGGGTGGCATGCACGGTGCAGAGATGTCTTCACTCCACAGGGTGGCATGCACGGTGCAGAGATGTCTTCACTGCACAGGGTGGCATGCACGGTGCAAAGATGTCTTCACTCCACAGGGTGGCATGCACGGTGCAAAGATACAACTTCAGGAGGTCACATTCAGGACCTCGACGCTGTTTTGATGAAACTAAAACATCGATAGCGCAAATTCGACTTTAATATAAGTGTTCATTTCCCCCCAACGCTCACTTCTCGTCAACAACGATGTTATCCGATGCTGTTCGACAAAACATCGAAATCACTTAATTGTGCTGCATGCTGTACGAAATAAGATTTACTACCTCGTACATTTTTCCTTTTCATCTCTGAGATGAAGTCACGAAACATATTTATCAATCCTTGTAATGCACGTGAATTAAAACACCATAAATACCCCTATTTTAGCATCAACGTGATCACAATACACACCTGGCGAGCTGACGTGCATTTCATAACAATTTCCGATCACTTCCCCATCTAATACTAGATGCGTGACGCAATATAAATATACAGTGACTCCGATAAATTCACAAACAGTGATTATTATCATGCTGGTCTACCCGCGTCGTAAACAACGAGGGTAGGTGATAAAGTTAAGTAAACTGCGCACATCATTTATTAATTTGGTTGGTGGTGTAAAATAGAACTAAGCTCTGATTACTTGAACGCTCGTGTGTGATGAACGTATGCAAGGCACAGCTTACACGGTACTGTCTCTTCAATGTTTCCTACATGCATATTTCAAATGCGGAAATTAACTAATAAATATATGTTATCGAAATGACACCATTAAATTAAATTTGATCTCCCAATCCCACCCACCCCCACCCTTGCCCAAAAGGTAAAAATAACCCGAGAACAACAAAAGCAGCATCACAGATACATTTCACTCGAGAAAAAATCGCATCACAGATTCGTTCAACCCGAAAAGAAAAAAACCCGCATCCCAGATACGTTCAATCAAGGATGTAGAGGTTGGGGAAGTAGAGGCTGGGGAATTAGGGGTTGAGGAAGCAGGGGTTGGGGAGATGGGGTTGGAGTGGGGCTCTCGCAGACGTGCTAAGTGCTGTGTCAAGTAAATTGTCCGACGTAGTCTTTTGGTTCTTCTTCCCCAGAAGAGGCGCGTCTAAATCCGTCAGAGAATGCCGTAAGTCCCCTCTACAAAACAATGGGGAGGAGCAGCCTAGTGGGGACTAGTGAGCCAGCCAGGGCGTCCCCTCGTGCTGGGGCTGCGAGGGGAAGCAACCGTCACAAATACGGACGCAATCCCCGCACCGACAGCTGTACCGAAATTATGACTCACTCGCGTTGTGCTCGCGCAATTTTGCGAAAATTACAAATATAAATTCGCAAAAAACCGACTTCATTTCACTGAATGCTTGGCCTGAGATGTGCAAACTTTAATGTAGAATAAATGATCCTTAATGGCGAATATTTGGTAGTTAACATTAAATATTCAATCCACAAGGCGGATCATGGGCATTTTTTTTAAATCGGGAACAAGAATACTATGAAACATCAAAAGCTTAGGATAATTGGAAAAGGATGCGGCAAAATTTGAAACTTCATTTACAGTAGATATTGAGTTTAAAATAATGTTTCTTTCAGATAACCATAATTGTTCAAACATTCACGTGTTTTCAATGAAGACTTAATATCGAACGTAATCATGTCGAATGAAACTATTCCCACCGCAATGATGAAGTTCATTTGCATAATTCCAGATTCTGGTAGCCTGCGATTCTCAGGGTAATTTCTGGGGATATTTCCCTGGGATATTTGAGGGAAAAAGTTTACATCAACAAACCTCATCCCAAACAGGTTACACCAACACACCTAACCTAACATAATCGAACCGAGCCTGATACCTAATAGTAATAAACTGCAACATCTTTGAAGAAGGTAACCGCGTAACTCATAAGGGCTTGTCTAAAGTAATAACTTTACCTTTAAATTCGCAGTTGTTTGTTTGAACAATAATAGAGGTCATCTAAAAAGTATTGCATATATCACACTAAAAATATGAAGAAAATTATAAGTTCACCTGCATTATTTAAAATTTCACCGAACCCTTTGTGCTCCACAGTGTTCTTGTCATTAATTTTCAAAAAAAGTAAGTTACTCATTGGGCGCCTGGAGAATGCGAAACACTAATGCTATGTTCGGTGTCAAACACTGAACACATAACGTTGAGTGCTCAAATGTTCGGTGTCAAACACTGAACACATAACGTTGAGTGCTCAAATGTTCGGTGTCAAACACTGAACACATAACGTTGAGTGCTCAAATGTTCGGTGTCAAACACTGAACACATAACGTTGAGTGCTCAATATTGGACACCGAATATTTGATACCCAAAAGCTCGCTGCAAAAGTTCGTGCTCAATACCTTCATACATAACGATGAGTACTCAATATTTGAAGGGTTTGCCTGTCGTTTACAATACCTGTCAAACCTTATTTTTCAAAGATCATGTCACAACTTATCCGCGATATTTTTCCTCAATGAATAGTTTAAATATGAACACTTCCTCTTTTCGATCCCTTTATATTTGGGTAGGGTTAACGTACGAATACATTCCAAGACAACTAAACCAAATGCAGTAAAGAAAAACAACAATTTGCAGTCATTGCACAGAGTTCAAGCCAAATGTAGTTAAGAAAAACAACAATTTGCAGTCATTATGTAGAGTTCAAGCCAAACGCAGTTAAGAAAAACAAAAATTTTCCAGTAATGTTGGTCAGAAAAAGTAGGTTTCTGCTTCACTAAATGAAGAACAGACCTGAGTCTGTACATAGATTTATTTTCGACAACAACTACTTTTCGAAATTGCAGTATCGTGCCGGCATGATGAGCACATGCTCTAAACACAGGAAATCATACATGAGATGTCATGTTACGCGTATGAGCTAAACAACCCATGAAGCTGGCTCGCTATTTCTAAACAATTTAAACAATTATTTACCACTAGCGATACAGCAGTAGGTTGTCTCTTAAGGCCCGTACAATGGACACATTTGAGTATAGCTACCTGTGGGCCTGAATAAGTTCTGCGACTTCATGGGCATCACGCCATCAAAGCTCTTTTGAGGTGCACAGTTATGTTTAACCTAACTCACTTTACCTAGTTGCACACCAGACTGATCGATGAATATATTCTCTCATGTCAACGAGTTGACGTGGCTAAATTAACGTATCTTTGCGCAATGAAATGCACTGAAATGACAAATTTAAGAGTGAGTTTCAACTCTAGTTTTCAGAAACGCATTGAAATTAGGGGATTGTCTGCCCAAATTTGTACCAGCAATGGAAGAGTTAAAAGCCAGGATGAGCAGCTGGAGTGCAGGGAGCTGTAGAGTTGATACGGCAGGAATTGGACAGGAGAGTTGACAGCTGTTTCTTATTGAGGAGTCCTAATTGAGGAGTCAAGAGGTGGAAACTGAACAAAAGTATCGTAGTACTACTACTACCACTAATAACACTAGTAACAATTATTCCCATCTTAAGTTACATTTAGGATAACCCGCCGTTATTGTAACATGTTTGTAACAATGCTACTGTTATTATATCATTTTTGCAACAATGCTACTGTTGTTATAATATTTTTGTAACATTGCTACTGTTATTGTAACATTTTTGGAACAATGCTACTGTTACTATAACATTTTTGTAGCAATGCTATTGTTATTATAACATTTTTGTAACAATGCTTCTGTTATTATAACATTTTTGTAACAATGCTATTGTTATTATAACATTTTTGTAACAATGCTTCTGTTATTATAACATTTTTGTAACAATGCTACTGTTATTATAACATTTTTGGAACAATGCTACTGTTGTTATAATATTTTTGTAACAATGCTATTGTTATTATAACATTTTTGGAACAATGCTATTGTTATTATAACATTTTTGTAACAATGCTATTGTTATTATAACATTTTTGTAACAATGCTTCTGTTATTATAACATTTTTGTAACAATGCTATTGTTATTATAACATTTTTGTAACAATGCTATTGTTCTTATAACATTTTTGTTTCATTGATGTTGGTTCAGAAGAGGAGGGTTGTAATGGGGGTTGTTCAGATGACGGGGGTTGTATGGGCGGTTATTGGTGTAAAAAAAAAACGCCATCAAAGAGCTAAGCACGTCATCACAACAAGGATGTTTTGCCATAGATGCCATGTACAGCTTCACCAATGATGCCCCGTGAAAGGAAGAGAATAAGATATTCCAGGTCATCTGTGACTGATGGATGTCGACCAACAGAGTAATTTGCCATCTATAAATAGCACTTATAGATCAACGGTACAAGAATAAACTGCTGGTTTAGAACGAAGATGCAAGAATAAACTGCTGATTTATTCCAATGATATTAGAATAACTATAGGTTTAGGCTGACGTTGCAGGAATAAACTGCTGATTTAGACGAAAGATGTAAGAATAAACGTCAGTTTTAGACGGAAGATGTAAATAAATACGTCAGACAACACAAATCACGCGTAAGTGATGAATGCCACCCGAAGAGCGCAATGTGTCGGCAGTGACGCTAGAATAAGACGCGAGGTGCAGATCCCAAAGGACGGTGGTTGGTTGTGCCTCTTTTTGCGTTCATTGAAAGGAGGAGAATGCGAGCAGTTTGGCTTACGACTCACGGGTGAAAGCAGAGGCGAACGCAGCGAGGTGTCATTCCTTCTCCACTGACTTCACGGTGCCATGCGACTAGCGTCAAACTTTACTTAAATGTTTTTGCAATATTAGAGTCGTTTGAGACGGTTTAGGAAGAAGACATACTTCTATAAGAGCTATTTATAAAGATCATATACTCTTCGTTGAGATCTGAGGGTTGAAAATCGCACTTTGGACTAGAAGGACCTCGTTCCATCCCACTCAGGCATTGTGGTATTTCCACCAGAGTAGGCGCAGCTCCTCTGGAGATCATAGAAAGCACAGGAGACGGGTGGAAAAGGATGGAGAGGAATTCTTCTATTCATTGAGTTCACAGTTCACTAAATCATTAATACCTTAAGGTCAAGAAGATAAAACAAATATTTCTACGATACGACTGTGAAAATGAAGCGATCAAGAAACA
The DNA here is from genome assembly GCA_014220935.1 of Platorchestia sp. MABIK. Lineage (NCBI taxonomy): Eukaryota > Metazoa > Arthropoda > Malacostraca > Amphipoda > Talitridae > Platorchestia > Platorchestia sp. MABIK. The sequence goes on from JACJUY010007575.1 coordinate 5,333, forward strand.
TTGATTGCCAGCTTTTTATAACCATTTATCGGTGTTGTTATGGTAACACATAAGAAGAACGTGGGTGTCATACCTAAAGGTCTCATACCTTAAGTCGGGGTTTCATATCCCCGTACAGGTAGGAGATCAGATCAAGAAAGCAAGAATGGGAGAATAATTTCTTGTTCTCTCCTCTGAATATTAAAGATAACAATGATCACAAATGCAGCATCAAAATTTCAAGGAAAACAAGAAATGAGCCAAAATTAAAATTCTCTTCAAGCTATACGCATTTTCAAAAGAGAAGCTAAACGCATTTTACATGGGAAGCTATAGGCATTCGTACGTTTCAAGGAGTTCTCCTGTTTTATAACTCGGTCATATAAATTCAACTACTGCATTCAGCAGTTTCCTGATGCTTTTGTCTGGACATTTAAGAAGCGCGTCTGAGAATGTGCTCACTATTGGCACTATTGATCCCAACTCAAGCATTAAAATGCACTTCTTGGTCACACTCACTCATTTCCAAATATTTCTCGTCGTGCATAACATGTGATTCTTGCACGTGTACACTTCGTGCGGTGTTCAGGGTGCGAGCACAACGTTCAGTGAGAAAGGGACGCCAGCTTAGGCACCAGCCAGTCAAACCAAACACCACGCAAAGTTAAGGTAGCACTTGTGCTGTCATGCAGCCCCTCCCTTGTTGTATGCCGTGCTCCGTATTACCTGTTCCATGACCTTATGTGCTCCGCGTTACCTGTTGTATTACCTTCTGTGCTCCGTATTACCTGTTGTATTACCTTCTGTGCTCCGTATCAATCAATGAGCAAAGCACACAGGCGTGTTTCCCTGGCTGCAGCGGAGCCATGCGAGTCGCAGCGCCCTTGTGGGGGTATCGCTTCTCTTGGACCTGATGTTGGGGCCACACCCGCCACACTCTGGATGGCAGTGTGGACTGCCACACTGGGCAGTAGCATTACTGCCCTAAACTGCCCTCACGCAAACGTTACTGCCCTAAACTGCCCTCACGCGAACGTTACTGCCCTAAACTGCCCTCACGCGAACGTTACTGCCCTAAACTGCCTTCACGCGAACGTTACTGCCCTAAACTGCCTTCACGCGAACGTTACTGCCCTAAACTGCCCTCACGCGAACGTTACTGCCCTAAACTGATCTCACGCGAACGTTACTGCCCTAAACTGCCTTCACGCGAACGTTACTGCCATAAACTGCCCTCACACGGACGTTACTGCCCTAAACTGCGCTCAAGCGAACGTTACCATGCACCCTAAACTGCGGCGTCTCTTTCTTGCGGCGATTTTTAACTTGGATATAACGACACTCAAAACGCTCCCTGATCAGTGTAGATCTGTAATTAACGCAGCTGTGCGGCCAACACAAGTAGCTGAGTATATTGCGACGTTACTTTGTGCTACGTTACTCACCCACCGTCATCACACAATCAGACGCACGCACACAAAGTGTCATGAGACACACCATAATGTGTCATACTGACGCTACGGTACCTGACGAGGTGCTGTTATTGTTCTTGTCTTCTGATCTGTAATTCTCGCAAAAGCAATTGTACGGCAGACTGGCTGCTCAACATTAATATTATGCCCCGACACAATGACAGCACACTGGTCAAGTACAATACACGGTCCTAATACAACACATCCCATTAGTCACAACGCAACAAACAGGTCACAATACAACACACAGATCGCTATACAAAACACAGGCCCCTACGCAACACACAGGTCACAACACAAGACTCAACACCCAACACAACAAAACAGCCCACAACACTCAGCACCAGAAGTGTCCCCGAGCAGACCAGTGCCCGGCCTGCAGTGCCGTGCTTACGAGAAGACAATTCAATAAAGTGTGTGCATCAGAAAAAAATATTAGTCACACGAGGAAGCTTCGCTACAGCGCAGCGGCTCGACCGGAATGTCGCCTGGCCGGGGGGGTGTGGTAGGGAGGTGAGGGATGGAAGGGGGAGGGATGGAAGAGAGGAGGGGAACAGAGTGGGGAAGTGAAGAATGGAAGTGAGGAGGGATGGGATGGAGTGGGGAAGAGAGGGCTGGAAAAGAAAAGAAGAGAACGATGGGGAGACCTAAATAAAAAACAATCGGAGGAACAAAAAGACAGTCGGAATTTGATTAAAGAATAAAAGTTATAATTAAATAACGCACTGCGGTGTACTAAGTCAGCTCGGTAGAGTTAAGTTCCGTAAAAAACATGGAGTTCATCACCACACGTCGCCTCTCAATGATACCGATTTTTTGCTTTTCTCCACTGCAGTGCGCATCAAAGTGCGGTAACAGAACGAGTGCACGGCCGCAACGTCACGATTTACAACTTTTCGAGTTCAGTCATTTAGTTGATTTTTTAAAGTTCTGTCCAATTGGTATATTTTCTGAGTTATGAGTGGATATCTTGACTTCAGTCCATTTAATAGATTATTTCGAGTTCTGTCCATAAGGCGATTTTTTATTTTTTTTTAGTTTTGTCCGTTCAGTAGATTTTTCAAGTTGTCTATTTAATTGATTTTTCATTACTGTCCATCTAGAAGATTTTTTCAGTTCATTTTAGGTTTTTTCAGTTCCATCCATTTGGTAGATTTTTTGTGTTTCGTCCGCTTAGCAAATTTTTCAAGTCCAATTCATTTAGTCGATTTTTTCGAGTTCAATCAATTTAGTAGAATGGATTGAAGTTTTTGCTGTGACCTGGCTTAGAGTGTTGTCAAATCGAATACCTTGATGCCTGATGCATTGATTACAGTTGAGTACAGTACAGCCAGACAATCTTGATTTTCTTCTATAGTCACAATTTTAGTAGTGTGTGCTGAAAATTATGACTTCTGGCGAAAGTCAAGTCGTTTTTATTCAAGTATGAAGTATTCTGCACAGTATCCGTTAAAAAACTGGAATATCACAGCAAATGGCGATCGCCGGCCACAATTATATGTTTTTCGAGTAGATCCGCTTTAGCGAATCAGTTCCGATTATTTCCAATAAGGTATGTACAGGGTGGCCCAGAAGTAACTGACCCTTTTAATTTGCTAATAAAGAGAAAACTATGAACGCTAGAAAGTTGAAACTTGTTTTATTTGTAAGAATAACATTTTTATAGTTTATTTTATAGTATCCTATATACTCAGCTAGCACATAAACTGAAGAAATTTTGCTTCATTTCATAACCTCAAATTTTCATAATGGTTCGCTGCAGCAAAGAAGAAAGAATCAGAATTGTGCAATCCTACATTAAGACGACGTCAATAACAGAAGTGCAACGTGACTACAGAATCCATTTTCAAACAAGGATCAGTCCTTCTAAAAAACACAATTATACAAGAAGAAAAACACAAGAAGAGAATAACATTGTTAAGAGATTGCTTTCCAAATCATTCAATTTCACGATTTGGAACATCCAGTGGCCCCCTCGTTCTCCAGATTTGACCCCATTCGACTTCTTCTTGTGGGGCTACCTCAATTCACGAGTTTGTGGAACAAATGAAACAAATTTACAGTAACTTGAAAACAACATTTCTTCTGAAATAGCTCAACTCTCGCCAGATACACTAAGGAGCGTTATGGAAGCAACAAGGAAAAGAGCCCTAATTTGTCAAAACAACCGTGGCGGCCATTTAAAGGATATTATATTCAAAACATGGTGTTAATAAACTATTAAATTGTTATTCTTTCCAATAAAACAAGTTTCAACTTTCTAGCGTTCATAGTTTTCCTTTTATTAGCAAATTAAAAGGGTCAGTTACTTCTGGGCCACCCTGTACACATTGCCGATGTGAGCAAAATGAACATGAATGTCAAAGGAACATTCGTCACAATCCTTTCTCGGGTGTATTGTATTTGAGAACACTAAATTACCAAGACATAACCCGCCCATTTCACCAAAACACGCCAAAAATGAAAGCGAACAATTTCCTATAAAACTAAAGTGTTAATAGATCCATAATTTTTCTCATTTTATACCGCGCTTCCACTACAAAACCTTGCAACCAGACTCTCAGTAACATTGAACAGAGCCTGTAATTCACTATCACTTGCAGCGAATGTACCTCGCGCCAAGTTGTAGCGTGAGCATTGCTTGTTCTGCACCACAAAGTTCTTTTGGAATTCTCACGTTCGCTTCGTAAGTGGAAGGCAGGAAGAAAATAACTCCGGTGATAAAACGAGCACTTGATTATCATCGGGGTTATTTCCGTTCATTGTTTTGTTCTCGAGCACCGTATGTACAGGGTGGTTGCCATACCTTTTAAAATTCCAATCACTTTTTAAATACATGAAATACAATACAATACTATAACACAGAACACACGTAGGGACAAATTTAATGCTTTCTTACGTATCTGGTCTACCCTCCTAATAAGCATAAACATCAAGGGGGCAAGAGAGAAGATTATTGTAATCAACAAACATGGCCCAAGTTACTCTTCAACAACGCAAGCTCATCATCGAAGAATTATCGAAAATTGGATCCATCGTCGTGACTCAGAGTAAATTCTTCCTGGAATATCGATTCAAACCTAACAAAATAACGACTCGGAGGAACTTCCAAAAGTGGCAATCCCAGTTTATTGTGAGAAACATAAATAAAGGAAGATCTGGAAGAAAAGTTTCTGAGCACACGGCAGAAAATGTTGAAATGTATCACAGCTCGGGGCAGGCATTTTGAATCGTTGGTCCAGCAAAGTAAAATAAAAATGGAATATTAACTCTTCTTTCCAATAATACCAGTCTTATTTCCCTATCCTGTCTGTGGAAAAAGTTTCAGTAATTTTAAGAGGTATGCATTTTTAGCAATCACCCTGTACAACGTATTACTTGCAAGCAAATTCGTCCACACAGGATTGCATGGTTCCCATTCACACAAAAATGGAGAGCTCCAATTTTTTTTTGTTTCAGGGGAGCACAAAATGTGATATTTCCTTTCAAATAGTGGGAGAAAGTGTGATGATATCATAACAAGGAACTTTATTAATGTCACTGCATCATGTACTTTAGGGAATATTTGCAGTCGGACACAGTCTCAAAAACAGGGACATTAGAACAAGTCCAAAATTGGAAAACAAGGAACAAATCATCCACATGTAATCTCAGACCTGGGGCGTTTCAAGCTTTACTATCCCCAAGCTTGAGGCTAAGCACATTCCTAAGAACTCAACAAAAAAACTCAACTAACATCATAAGTAGAGGGTAAATACCTGCCATCAGGATGTTGTATGCAAGTCACAAGCATTAAGGGAATGTTGTTAGCTCGTATTTCTCGTCCAGACAGCAAGTATAATACCAGTCCGTGTATTAAAAGCCATTCTACACACTGTGTTACACTAGGTAAGTTGGTATTGCAGCTAGTTATGCGACCTAGAAACTTTCTTGGTTGTATCTATACTGTATAAACGGACAATAAAGGCTTCAAAATTATTTTCAGTTAGTATAACTCGACACGTTACCCGTACACACAGTGTACGAGTATTTGCAGTTGATATATTTTTAATAAATTAAAACAGCATTAGACGGAAATTCATAATGATAATGATAAAATTTCCTTCTAAGAAATTAACTAAAAATAATCATCTAACCTAATAATACCCGTTATGTTTTATTTATATATTTATTTATATATTTATTTACGTATTTATTCATATATTTATTTATATATTGGTTTGGTGTCCGCTTCTTAAGAAACATAGGATGTATATTTATTTGTTTGGTATCCGTTCCGCTTTCGTCTGAGTTTGCGGTATCATGAATACCGAATTCTTCAGTGTAACATTAAAAGATCGCCTGTGCATGCATTGATATGTTTGACATTTTATCAGGATAGGCTCGGTTAGGATAAGTTTGGTTAGGTTAGGATAGCAAAGGCAAGGATAGGTTAGGTTAGCATAGGTTAGGTAAAGTTTAACGGAATTTTTTCGAAGACATTGTCCATGGAATTTCCACGGGTCCTGCTACTACCTAACAATACCCTTGGTTTATTTGGTTGGAGGCTGCTTCTTCCATTTCTCTGTCACGCTCAAAAGGATAGTTAAAATGACCGTATCTGTATACGAGNTCCGAGGTTTAACAGACTAGACGAAATCTGACAATTATGCACAAATATATGACAATCCTACGTACATGAAACGAGTATTTGAACTCACGCATACAAAAGATTTCCATTTATTTTCCAAACTTTAATTAAATTTCAAAATTTTGTTGATCTAAGGGGAATTACAATAAAATAAAGCACATTTCAAATTGTCCTAACAAAAATGTCGGACTCAGCTGTTGTCTAAGTGTAAAAAAGATGAAATATTCTATAAAGCGGTAACAGAAATACATTGGAAACGTTATTGTTCTCTAAATTTTGTACGATGAAACATTTTACATCGTGGAAGCAACATTGTGCTAAAATCATCGCTACGTAAACTGGTACATCCCATTGTGAAATGTGACGGCGCTATTTTCAATTCAGGGCCGCAATACATTCACGAAAGCTTCACATCGACCGCAACTGGTTGATAAACTGATGTTTGATATACAACTCAAATTTAAAATCATTTGTAGTGAGCAAATTAAAAAATAGCAAACATTGTCTGTATCGTGCCTTCATTAAGCTTTAATTTAGCATTTATGAAAATTGAGTTTGTGACTCGGTCAGCAGCATTATGAAAACTCCCTCCGTGGCCACCGGTGGCGCACGTTGCTGTCAGTGTGAAATAAACATAAGACATGCCCCTGAGGTCACGAACGAACGAACAATGCTTATAGGAAAGTCAGAAAGAGAGTTTGACACAGAGTGTGTCGGGAAAAGAAGAGATGAAACGAAAAATAATGGATAGGGAACTGAAAAAGATGCGCTTAGCGCATATGATGCTAGTGTTTGAGGTTTTTTGTAAGTAGTTTGAAGGTGGTGAACTGAGGTCACGTGCCCGGGCACGGGCTAGAAGAAGTAGAATCGTGTATCTGTGATACGAGTCTAACTTTATTGTATTTTCGAAGAGCGACGCTGCTTTTGATATTTCATCGGCCGACTTGAAAGAAATTCTGATAATCTGGATAGAAGTATGTAGACGTGCATGATTTCTTGTGCAGGAATAAGATGACTGAAAATTTAACTTCGCATTCAAATTGCAGTTAATTTCAAGTCAATAACTACTTCGCTGGGAGAAATTCCTGGTTTTCTTGGTCCATCTGGTCATGTTTATTCCACGTAGAGTAGATACGGCAAGCTTCATATGCTTGATTTACGAATGATATTTCTAAATTATCTTCAACAAACTATTTGAAAAGAAATGTTTGCCATGAATTACCATCACCTTCTAAAACGGTGTGATTATTAAAAGTGATTAATTAGTTACAAAAACAACGCAGGGTACGTGTGTTCTCATTTGTTCCTAAATAATTCCGATAATATGTTTTTGTTTCGTTCCTGACTTGGTTGTCACCGTCCACGCACTGCTGTCTGTAGTTGTATACGATAACACACAACACTCTACTTTCAAAAATAAATAGGAAAAAAACAACTTCTTTTTTCTTCTGTAGTAAATCCAAGTCGTTCCCTAATCGGTACAAAAAAAAATCAAATTCTTTCACAGTGTGTAGGCCCAACTTTCCTTATCAGTCCCACACGCCGAATTATAGATACGATCTGTAACAGGTTTACAATTTGCGGAGAATATTTCCGAATAACTTTTATCGCACGTAATTTTATTTCATATTGAGCTTTTCACTGCAATAACAATCATGATTTTCATCCCCATCTTAGGTGTGAAAACATATTTAGCGTGACGTAATGCGTGCCGGGTCCTTTAGTTTAGCGTGCAGGGTGTCCTCACAAAATGTCTCCACTGACCGATACATATACGTATATACGATACCGGTATATAGGTACATTGTACCGCAACCATATGACACTGATGAATGGTTCCGGTTTCATATTTGCAGATATCGGGCAGTGGTTACATTTTTTGTGGACTAAATTTTAAAATACGAGTCTAAATAAAAACTTTACTGTATTTTGAAGAGCGACCCTGCTTATGATAATACTTGTAATACTTAAATTTGTGCTACCCATCGACGACAAAATTGTGCCCACTGATGTACTTTGTGTGGACGTAGGTGTTCATTGATTAGGTACAAGTCTAATTACGTCAAATAAAAAAAATGTGCATCAAATTAAAAAAAAAATGAATGTCATAAAAAATTACTTGCAATTGTAACGAAAAACTATTTACGAAATTTACCAACCAAATTATACGTGAGTTATAATCAGTCAAAGGATGAGTTAATCCTATATATTTTTCGAAACGCTCTGTAAATTAGAACACCGTGAAACGTTCAATATCTTGGCGGTGAGTTTCTTTTGTGAGTATTTGTACATAAGACTCGCTCCGTTCGATGCTGGGGGATGGGCAGGTGAGACATCGTGTGTGACACCTGGTGTGTATCACGTGAGACTTGAGTGTTTGCACAAGTATGTTTTTACACTGTATGCGTACTTGTATGCTTTTACACTATATGTGTACTTGTATGCTTTTACACTGTATGTGTACTTGTATGCTTTTACACTGTATGTGTACTTGTATGCTTTTACACTGTATGTATTCTTGTATGCTTTTACACTGTATGCGTACTTGTATG
>JACJUY010007575.1:19126-32032 GCA_014220935.1 Platorchestia sp. MABIK
ACACTTACAAACACACACAACACTTACAAACACACACAACACTTACAAACACACACAACACTTACAAATGCACACACATACACGTACACACCCACATACGTTACACTCAACATTTATAAAACACACACACGCACGCAGACATATCACATACACCAAAAAAATGTATGTAGACACAACATACAGAACGCCCACACACAGACACTAGATACACACACACACACGCACACACACACGTACCACACATCACAGCACACACAGACGCAATTCAGATTCGTACACGACGTTCCGTACATTGTAAGTACACACTCAGACAACTGGCACACACACGTACACAAACGCAGCATGCACACACAAGGCACGACATACATAGTACACAAGACACACATGTACACAACTGGCGCACACAAGACCCACATCTACATAAATGACGTACACTCACACAAGACACACAGCACACAAGACACGTACACAATAGCCGCACACACAGCACACAAGACACGTACACAGTCGGCGTACACACAAGACACACACACACACAGCACACAGTAGCGTGTCACACATACCACACAGAGCTCGGTAGCCCGTCGAGTCGTGCTCTTGCTGCTGTGCTCCGCTGCCTTTACGAGCGGCGCCCCCATCGCCCCCCATCACCCCTCCATTACCCCCGCACCATCACTCCTACCACCCCTATCATCTCCATCACTCCCATCACCCCTATCACCCCAATTACTCCATCACCACCTATCACTTCAATCATTCCATCACCCCCATCCCTCACACCATTACTACTACCACCCCATCACCTTTATCAACCCCATCACCGCCATCACCCGTATCACCCCCAATTCCTCCAATCATTCCATCCCCCCATCACCCGTTCAGGGAGGTATGAGGAGGAGTGATGGAGGGAGGGTGCCAGAAGGGACGGGAGGGAGGGGAGGAGAGGGGAGGGCAGTGCAGGCGATGGAAGGAGTATTCAGGAATTCAGGCATCAAGAAAGCCAGGATGATAACCGTGAACTTCACTGCTCATATTTTCTTTAACAAAATAATGCATTTTGGAGCACACGTACCGAGTGGTGATCGTACGCTGTGATGTCATTCTCAACACCACACGTCAGCTCTACACGAGTGGGGAATACGACCGCTTGTCTGTGCGTCATTCTGCGTGTTGCGCGGCTGTGGTGTGAGGTGGGAGCTTCGTCTTGTAGGAATGCATCCTTTTATCACTGCTTTGCTTTGAAATTAACTGCGCGCCGACAAAATAAATCAATTTGTGGAAGTGGCTGCACGTGTATGGAAGAGAAGTGACCCCACAATGCAACTGCTATGAAGACAAAGCAACAGCGCACAGTAACACAAGTGCGCATTCCTACAAGACAACGCTCCCACCTCACACCACAGCCGCCAAAACTCAGGTGATCACAATAAAAGAAACCAGCACACGGTCGTGTTCACCACTCACGTAGATGTGATGTGTCGTGTTCAGAACGACATCACAGCACCGCGTACGAAATCAAGAATAAGTTTGCCCGTACAGAGATAGGCATGTCGATGCTACCGCTCCTTCGAATCTTCAACTGTGAACTCGTCAAACACGTCATACCTCGAGGTCTGGCGGTCCAAGTTCTTAAAGGAAGACAAGGATGAGGCGACCTTGCTGCTCTGGCATCTCTTGCGGAGGAAATGACCGACGATGATGGTCATCATAAGAATATAACAGTGTGCGTGTCTATGTGCTTTTGACGCGTCCTCGCTACACTCTCCTGGGTTTTATCGGAACTCATGATGCCGGAGCAAATAAGTTAACTCATGTGCTTAGTGCGTAAGTGAGGTATCCGATGCAATAGTCGTTAATTGAAGTAAATAAATACATGAAAATGTCCCTTCTGTTTATGGAAAAGCAGAGCGATGCGGTTTAGAATACAAAACACACAGTTCAACTCCATTTTAAGACATAAAAACTACAATTCAGATTACGAAATACTTGGTTCGATATTGTGCGAAAAACGCCCAAAAAGGTTTGCCACAGTTTGGCAAGCAGAAAGTACAGTTTGACACAGCGTGGTACACAAAAACCCATTTTAGCAGAAAATGGCACCCAAAAACTTAGTTTGACACAGTGTGACATAGAAAAAACACAGTTAAACAGTATGACGCGCAAAAAGCACAAATTGACACAATGTGGCACAGAAAAAACACAATTTGACACTATGTGGCTCACAAAAGACACTATTTATCACAATGTGGAATACAAAAGGCCCTATTTGACACAAAGTGACCCAAAAACAAATCCGTTTGACACAGCGTGATACACAAAAAATCAATTTGCCACAGCCTGGCACACAATGACCACAATTCGGAGCCCCAAAACCGACTTTGGACCAAAAAGAGCAGGATGTACAAAATCAGCCAAATTTTTGACTCGATCACACCACGGCGGAAATCTGCGCCCAGCGCCCGTAACGAGGCCCTGACGCCTGGCCAGAATACCTGTCGCTTCTGCCCAGCTTCCTCTGAAAATAAAGGTTCAAGTTTTACCTCAAATTTCCCTCTTACATGAGGCCGCCGAACGCGTGATTCACGCACATTTTTCACCGCAGAAAATTCTATCAGCTTTGAGGAACACCAATAATCGTTGTCGAACATCTTTGGTATTTTTTCTGGGATTGAAAATACTTGAAAGCGGAGTTGTGCTCCCGATTTCTTCCGGCTGATTTGTTTTCCCGTAACCAAATGAGTCGAAAAATCTCGAGAGAATGAAATATCAGTACTAAAGTCCGTAGACTTTGAGTCGAATGTGCTTATGCAAATGGCGCATTCAAATCATCTCACAAAATCACCGCTGCAAGCAAATGTGTGATGCTCAGTATCGTAATTGAAAGCTCGACTTATGGGCTGCAACAAACACAAGCTGCAGGGTGCACCTGCACAACAACACATTTCCGTAAGTGTCGTCCAGACAGCAAGAGATGAGCGGCGGATAACTTCATCTTTTATTCATACCTGAGTAAACGGTAGTGAGACAATAAAATACATTTCACTGTGAATTTATTCAGTGACCATGGAGAAGTGATCCAGCAGTCATGGTAATATGGCTCTGTGAAAATGGCATAGCTGACAACTCTTGCGAACAACGTTTATACGTCTGGCAGACTTTGGGTTCAGTAATTCATCAGAAAGTTAATCGTGCTCGCGCCCCTTGCATCAACGACGGGACGATGGTCATCTCTGCATGAGGAAAAGCTTTGGAGGTTGACAGAACTTTTAGAATTTGAAAAAATGTTTAAACAAATCATGCATAAATAGTACAGATGACTAGTTTTATCGGAAATGTAAGATTAAACACATTAATTCTTGATACATAAGACGAAACTTTTCGGATGGTTATTTAAATATGTATATATCAACTAGATTTATAATGATTCAAGTCTACTTGGTCACGTATAGTGTATACTCTACACATCTCTACACACATGCTGTGTTTACACACAACTACAGAGTTGTGTCTAGGAAAACGAGTAGGAACACGTACAGACTCCACAACTGTCTGTGCCAGAGCTAGTGTGGTCATACCAACGTATACACTTTTAAATTCAATTTTCTCTGCTAAACTCACTCACTAAACCAGGCTACAGTGAGTGTGAACAACAAATATTTTATTTCAAGTTGAATCAAGATGAATTTTTCTTCCTCTTCATACGGGTTTTGCCAACATGAATAATTAATTATTACCCTAAATCCATATTTTCTAGCAGAAATACACTGCTTATGCCTTAATTACCCATCATGAGAAAATCATTTACATAAATTATTAATCAAATACAAGAATTCATGACAAACTTTATTCAAGAAACCTTTATTTACACTTAAATAATTTACACCTAACTTTTTTTAAGAAAACTTTAGTTACACTTAATTTAAAATAATTCATGCCAAACTTTACTTAATTAACTTGAACTTGACTTGGATTAACTTGAGCTTGACTTGGATTAACTTAAAGTGACCTGAATTATTAAGGAAAGCCTCAAAAGCCTCATACCAGCTAAGCCGACTCAGAAGAACGTAAGGTGACAGCTGTACTACAACGACGACGTGAAACGGTAGTAAATCCACTTTCTGGATGGCAAAGTATTGAGCGACTGAACCATTTGTATAGGTTAGATTAGATTATGTTATTGGTTAGTTTAAGCCCCCCAACCGCTACAAAAAAGAGCGCATCGAAGAGAGGAAGGAGAAAGGCACCATTTAATATGGATATTAGGGAATGCGGGATCTATGCAGAAGGGGCATAGAAACAGGAAATTGGGAAAGAAGTTCAAGAAACAAGATAAAAGTTTAAGAAGAAAGTAGTAGGTGCTGAAAAACAGGACAGCAGAGAACCGAAAAGGTGGTCCTTAATATAGGAAAATATATTTTATTTCAACAAAAAAGAAGGCCTACCTAACTCTCAGATCGGGCCCTCACACATTTTCCCCCTGGGAGCGCAAATTCCCTTATAGAAACAATAGTTTTATCTTCCTGAGGGGACTATTTGTGTGACAAACATGATTGTCTTTTACCGTGAAACGTATATTTTACGTTAATAAACTGGGAATTTTAACAGTTCTACTTAGAAGTCAATTAAGTAGGGTACAACATAATTCTCTGTTTTCCAAAATCCGCGCACGAAACACCAGTTGTTCGTATACATAACAAACACCCAATTTGTTTGTGCGAATAATTTCGCAGTTTCATGCACGTGAAACTAATTGTACTGTTCCTTAATACAACAGCAACAACAACGTCACACTTCTATTTCGTTGACACCAAATGTGTTCATGATGAAAAAAATTTGAGAACTCAATAATGTACAGAGAAGGTAAATTAAAGTCCTTAGGCATTCCCGCTTTGTAGGAAAATTCCGATTCGAATTATTGTGAGGAGATCGTTTGTGATTTGCAGACGGAATCTATTCGAACAAATATTCAACCAAACAAATGCGAACTTGCGTGCTCCGTGAGCGCAAATATAATTAATCCCGTGCAAGCAAACTTGTATTACCTTCCACATTTTTTTCAACCGTGTATTTTGTCGACATTTCCGTCAAACTTGCATTTCTGTCGATATTTTTGTCAACATTTCTGTCAAACTTCCTTTTCTGTCTACATTTCTGTCAAACTTCCTTTTCTGTCTACATTTCTGTCACACTTCCATTTCTCCCAATAACCTTCCATTTCTGCCGACACGAAGGCTTTTTAACATTTCTTGACCCTTTATATTCAAGTAAGTGCATTGTATCAAAGGCGAGAAAACAAGTTCCCATGGAGACGGGAAGAATAACCGATGCAAAAGAATTTTTTGCTGTCAAATATTTTGAAAATTACAGGCTCTTTCGCCAATGGTGAGATGCAAAAAAAGAAATAAAAACTAATTTTTAGACAGAAACTTAACAAGAATATAAGATAAAAAGGGCGAAATAAAAACATTCGTAAATATGTATACACGTGGGCCGTTAAGCCCAATACTTTTCCTTTTATTTCCAATCAATTGACTAGTTTACAAACATTTATTCTTTGATATATATGTTGAGTTCTAATAATGTGAGAACATCCACTAATTTCATTTTCTGTCAACTTTCTGCGTAAAAAATTGAGGCTCGAATTCCTTTACATTTCAGGGCGCGTGAGAGACTCCGAGCATTTCAAAAAAATTTCCCGTAAAATATTATCTCAGATCTTTCTTTCTCGTTAAAGACAAAATTTCTGCATCGATCAGTGTTTAATTTGATTTACCGTAAAATTTTAAAGGGTTTTCCACCTAAAAAGGAAAATTTTTAGCACATCGATCTATTAGTTTCATTTTATTTACTGTAAAATTTTACCTCAGTTTTTTCCACGTCAAAAGCAAGATGATCATTAAATTTCACTTTATTTTTCTTCGATTACTATAACTTATTTTTACAATTCAGTTTTGAAAGTTTGAATGTTATCAACATCGCATTATTTTTAACCAAGAGCACAAGAAATTGAAAAATCACGAAAGATTTAGCAGTGAAGAAGAAATTGGGTGCGTAAAGGACAATGTTCATGCAAATAATATTTTCACGAGCATCTTTCCTTTCGACGCGGGTACGACACTTTTAAATTTACCCTAAAGACAAAAATGAAAGCAAAAATTGCGTTCCAGAAACCAAAAAATTCCACAGGAGTTGTGAAACTTGCAAGCAAATAAAATCCATTCCTCCACTTACGCAACGCTACAGAACAGACTACCTAATCAAGCAGACTTCTAAAAGCAGAAAATCTGTAATGGCATCATAGAAATAGTTGAATTCAGGCGTAGACCTCCTTAATTAGATATTAATATTAGATGGGCTCACGTCTGAACTTCTTTTATGCCTTAAGAGGCAATCTCAGCATGAAATCGAAGTCCATGCGGATGCCGTCTTTATTTTCCTCAGCGAGCGGAGCAATTACAGCGCAGGAGCGTCTCCGCCTGCAACACCGCCTGCCTGCTTTCCATGCTGAGTCGTAATGGCAGACCAAAGTAATTGTAATCTTATCCAGGAATTCATTTAATGAGGAGCGGCCAAACTCCGGCCATGATATGTAGGATATTTGCGGCACTCGGAGCTAGCGGGCGGCGGGAGCATTTAACAGCCGCACATATTTTCAGTTCTAAGTAGCCATTTCTTGAGCGTCATCTGATGTCCCCCAGTGGCTTTTGCTCCGGGAGATCTCTTGCTAAATCGTTCCCAAGACTTCTCTCTTGAACTTGAGTCTTGTTAGCTTAACCTGTGATTTCAAGCGGCCCTTAATGAACGACAACCTCTCAACGAGCGAGCCTAAAAAAACATCCATAAACGACAATAGTAAAACAACTAAGCGACTCTTGTCTTGACATGTTAATGGATTTTTTTTTACGAAAAACAAACAATTACTAACAAGGATCATTGATATTAGGGGCAGCGGATGCGCTAACTGCGAATGAATGGCTCTTAATTGGGAGACCTGGAGTCTTCATTTCTTCTAAGATTGGCGGCCTCGAGCGAAGAGTAATATGATCTTCCTGCCAACCAAAGCCTGCCTCCTACCAGCCTCGTCCCGAGCGTTCCTATTTAGTACCCAGCAAACCTGTTCTCTTCCTTGCAGAACAAATTAATTCTAGTGCCTACTGGAACATAAATTAAGAGTTTCGCGCAATGATGGAGAAGCTTTAAGACGGACCGTTTGAAGGCGCCGGACCGCGCTGCGATGACGTTCTCTCAGGTTCTAGCAGAAAAGGAGAAATTTAACACCGTACATCTGCAGCGTCGAGTATCATGGCCCATGGAAAGTCAATAAAATCAGTGATCCAAGCCGGAGAAAAACTACCTCAGGTCCTGTCGATCGGAGAATTGTTGGTAGTTGAGAGGGCGGTTCCGTAACATTGGTATCGCCAGGTAATCTGTTAAGCCTCTGATCTCAGGAGCTGTCGCTCGAGATTCATAGTCAGATCGTGAGACCGAGAAGGAGGCGTGGGGAGATAATTGCCCCAAAAATACACGACCATAAAACAAAAGCTTTACAAGTACTCGCGACCAAGCAACAAGCATGTCCTGTTCACCAACAAACAGTTAATAGCAACGCGGTAATTTACATGCGGGACCGCGACTGCTTGCTGCTAAATGGTCGCTTGAATTACTTTGGCAGTAACTGGCTCATCCAGACCAATTTATGACGGAGACTGAGGCCGCACCGCGCCCTATGCCAGGCCTTGTATTCATGCGCGCGTAAAACTAGTTCGTTGTAGTGAAGTGGTTCTCCGGTAGCGCAAAAGATGGGAGAAACATGTCCGAATGACATAAAAGAAATTGAATATATTCTGTATTCATGTTAATGAGTTGGGAAACACTTGACGGGTAAAACCTTTGGGGTGTTGTGGGATTACATTTCAGATTGTACACATTCCTTAATTAAATTACATCAGATGTACATTTCGAATCAATGGGCGAACGTTTCGTCATTCACAGGATTTTTGAGTGTAAAGATCAATCAGGCGTCCTACCCTACACACAAATGAAGTTTCAGCGTAGGGTGTGATCTGTGTTACTCACAAATTGTACCGTGGGCCTCCGCTAACACAATTTTGCCACTCGGCATGTATTGCTAAACCACACAATGCGGAGGTTGTTCACTCATGTCTGGAAATGAGCTCGCAATAAATACCCATATTTGTGAAATTATGAATAAGTGTGCAGAAAGCTACTGTGTGGTTGCACTACTTCATGCGTAAAGTTTATTTACAATGAGAGTTCGAAAACTATCATGTAGATATCAGTAGCTGAAGAAAAGAACATTGTATGGAACTCATACGAAGCCTACACTTTGATCTAATAATAGTCAGTTTCAACAATTACACGAGAAAATTTTGCCCTAAATTAATTTTTGTTGTAACAATTATTTTCATGCGGATGAACTAAAACAGATACAACTAGTTATGGATATTTATTTAAAATGTAATGTCGGTTGCTGAAGCTTATTTACTTAAACATTACGATTATTAGTACTCATTTTTGAAATATTACGGTTATTTTTCAACGGTTACTTATTTATTTGAATTTACTAAAACGTTTCGAAACTGTAATTTCTTGGCTGTAACTAGCGAGCTGCAACGAGCGGACGGTACACCTGCCCTTAGAAGGCATCTTGTGTGATGCGCATAAAATATATGTTCAAATCCTGCAGCAAATATTTCTAACAGCATGAAAGTAAAAAGTCAATCATGCGTGCCGCGGCGTATTTGATTTGGACGAGCTGCAGCACCGAGTTGGAAATTCTAAATTGTAATTTTTGTAAAAGAAAGTGTGTCTCCTGAACAGAGGAGAATATGTGCGAATTCAAGGGAGCGTGAATAGGCCTTAATAGTCAAATATTATTGGGAAGAAAACCTGTATATTTCGATTAAATAACTGTCAAATATTAATGGAAATCAGGCGGTACATTTCTACCAAATAATCGTCAAAGATTAATGGAAATAAGGCCTGTGTGTTTTGACAAACTAAACACTAGTCTAACGACTATGTTGTTATTCTCCATTTTTTGATCCTCTACCGCTAGTGAGAAAAACATTTTTTGTCCAAACTCAATTTTTGGCTATGACCATGACAACAAAACTCTATAGAAACAAAGTTATGTCTTTTGTTCCTTTTTGATTTATACAATGCAAAGCTAGTCAACATTAGAACGTAAGGAAAAGAAAAAATGTGTAGCGAGTAAAGCATGACGAGTCTACGTAAATAAATATGCGTACGTAGAAAGAGATATGTACCAGCATATAAATTTGTAGGTTTCTAATATAATTGTGACTAAAAAAGAGACTCATAGATATTTGAAGTAGTGAGTTTGCCAAATACAATAGGTGAGAGATAGATAAGTGAGAAAAGGATAATGCTCAATATAGGGATACTTCTATACGATAAAGGCAAAGAAATAGCAACAAGATCAATTTGAGTAAAGTCACGTTCTAGTAAATAACATGTAAAGCTATGATACAAACATGTATAGGTAAAGTGGACTATGTAGTGCAAATGAATGAAAATTTTAATCTACACATGAATATTTACGGCACGTACCCTGATGTATAGCAAACACGAGATGATTTATGGAAAGAATATTATTTTATGCTCAGATGGCATTACCACAACGGTAACAGGGGTTGAACCACATCTAATTCAACTAATCCCATTTCATCTACTTTATACCTTCGGTCGGCGCCTCTTGTTGGAATGAGGAATTGCACATTAATCCATTGATGACGTTCTAATTCAATATTGATTGAAGTAATTATCAATGCATAATCATGCAAATTGATAATAAAATAGATCATCAACAAAATCGACTTTCAAACAGATAATATACATAATCGATAAATCAACACATAAGCAATAAATCAACAGTTAAACAGATAATCAGTAAAATAGATAATCAAGTAGATAACAAAAGAAATTGGTAACCATATTGATATCACTAGGTCAATAACCAAAGTGATAATCGACAAAATCGATGATCAAATAGATAACCAACAAATATAATCAAATAAACGACCACCAAATTGATAGTGAAATAGACAAGCAACAAGTCGATAATGATATAAACCGGCAAGAAGTCGATAATCAAACAAACGAGCAGCAAATCAATAACGACATAGACAAGCGACAAGTCGACAATCAAGCAGAGAATATAAGCGGCTGGCAGAAGGCAGGGTTAATAGGGCAAATGTACGTGGCCGAGAGGTTCATTAAGGAGACCGAGATGTTCAGTGAGGGGCGCGCTGCAGCGCATGACGGAATTGTCACTCCTGTGGAAGCTCTGTGACGTGCCAAGATTTATTGGGCAGATCGGGGCAGCGATAGGCGGGTCGTCGTGATCTCGACGCTTGTATGCCTCTTCAATTGGTCCGCTTAATTGTTCTGCTTCTGAACCTGCTACAATGATACAATGGGGTCCGTGAACGTCTTATCCTATTATTGAGCTTCTTAATTGTTCCGCTTCTGAATCTGCTACAATGATACAATGGGGTCAGTGAACGTTTTATCCTATTATTGAGTTTCTTAATTGTTCCGCTTCTGACCCTGCTACAATGATACAATGGGGTCCGTGAACTTTGTATCCTATTATTGAGCTTCTTAATTTTTGTACCACTATTGTTTCTGCAGCCACAATTGCATGTGTAAATGTGGTTTCTGCGACTGCTGTATTTTATTTCCTCGGCATAATTTGCCTTTAATTAGTAATTACTGCCAATATTGCTACGCCTTTGAACTTCCACAGCACCTACCGCATCCGAGCGTGCACACACCGCATGCAGTGTACAGTTCTGTTTTCAATGTACCTTGTTTAACTTTTTCGTCGGAGCAACGATTATTTGAACTACCAGTGCAGAAACTATACTTGGGCGGCTAAAATCATAGATGTTCTTTGCGTAAAAGTTGGAGTGGAATTCGAATTGTAGAAAAAGTTTCGTAAAAGGAAAATCTTCTCCGTTCCCACAAACCCGAGAATTTGCTGATAAGGGCACGAGTCATGCAAACCAGAGACTTACGCGCTCGTCTCTCCTTTTTTCCCGGGAAAATTTTTCCTAATTCGCTCAAGAGTCTGCAAATTTTTCTTAATTATTTTAAGAGTCTGCTAAATTATCCTAATTGTTTCAAGAGTCTGCTAAACGTTCCTAATTATTTTTAGTCTGGCGCTCAATCATCGTCGTAGCACTTAATTGGTGCTACGTTTTATTTGATTTTCTGTATTATGGTCATTTTGACCAAAAACAGAAAATAAAACTAAAAAATTGCAGGAGATAAATTCATCTCAATCACTTCGGTTATGGTTTGGGCTGACTTCATCAGAGGAAAAGAGTTTAGCCATTCTGTGTTTTTTTTGTTTGCCAAGCAAACGTGCTTTTCTTCTTAGCAATACAATAAACAAAATTTCATCGGGGTTTTTCTTCCATCGGTCTGTCTTCATTTGTTAAATTTTGTTGAGTGTTGTGTTGTTATGACTGCTGTTAAATTGTAAAAATTATTGCACGTGTTTCATTATGTTTTATGTAATACCGACATTTTTACATTCGAGCACCATACACGCGCTTCAATTGAATATATCTTTGGTCAATGATTAAAATTTTTAATTGTGTGCAAAAAAAACTGATATTGTCTCTCAAGTTTTTTCTACATTTAAGCGATAAAATTAAATAGTTCATACTACGAATATCTTACAAGTCAACAGTCAAATTATTACTAGGAATTATCTTTATGTACAAGTTAATAAATACCTTTTTGTGGACTTGAAAAAAAGTTCATTGAATTCTTGGGCCTCCAAAGGATTTTTTTGCTAATTTGTAAAATTTATCATAATTTTGAACACTAATGCTAAATGTGCACTAGAATGATCAAACTATTAAATAATTGGTTCCCAAGGAACACACATTTGCAGTGCGACACACGAGCTGCAAACCAAAATCATCGCTCGACTTCAATGCTAATTTTCATCTTAAAATGAACGACTTTGCCGGGAACTCAACGCGCTCATTAATTGCACCCAGTTCTGTTACCTAATGAATTAGAATTATTTTTCGGAGATCCTGACAAGTTTTGCCAACACCAGCACGCTCAGCTCACATCATCAAGCTTAACTGACATTTAATGAACAGTTCAAAGCGATGCTTGCAAAACGAGAATTAAATTTCCTCTTGTCTTCTTGCTCACGTGATCATAGATGTTCACCATAGTTCTTGCGAACATGTCCGATTAGGGCAATCAAAATAACAATGAGAAATTTTGAAACAATGAGAAATCAAAAGCATGAGAAATTGTGCCATGATGCTCCGCAAGACAGCGCACAGGCCCACACCACACACATTTGGCCGAAACGAATCATGGCATGCATGGTGAATAGGCGACTTACGCTTTGTGTGCGGTTATTGTGTTCTTGTCTTTCCAATCACATTAGCAATGCAAGCTCTAAAATGATTATTTCGTAAGTGTTACCAAAAACTTAGTGATCTTTTACGAAAGTATTCGTAAGGCTGGAGTACGAAAGTATTCGTAAGGCTGGAGTACGAAAGTATTCGGAAGGCTGGAGTACGAAAGTATTCGTAAGGCTGGAGTACGAAAGTAATCGTAAGGCTGGAGTACGAAAGTATTCGTAAGGCTGGAGTACGAAAGTATTCGGAAGGCTGGAGTGCGAAAGTATTCGGAAGGCTGGAGTGCGAAAGTATTCGGAAGGCTGGAGTGCGAAAGCATTCGGAAGGTTGGAGTCCGAAAGTATTCATAAGCTGGAGTGCGAAAGTATTCATAAGCTGGAGTGCGAAGTATTCATAAGCTGGAGTGCAAAGTATTCATAAGCTGGAGTGCAAAGTATTCATAAGCAGGAGTGCAAAGTATTCATAA
>JACJUY010007575.1:59807-72924 GCA_014220935.1 Platorchestia sp. MABIK
TCCAGATCGTAGTAATTAATTCCAGATCGTAGTAATTGATTCTAGAGCGTAATAATTGATTCCAGATTGTAGTAATTGATTCCAGATCGTAGTAATTGATTCTAGAGCGTAATAATTGATTCCAGATCGTAGTAATTGATTCCAGACTGCAGTAATTGATTCCAGATCGTAGTAATTGATTCCAGATCGTAGTAATTGATTCCAGATCGTAGTAATTGATTCCAGATCGTAGTAATTGATTCTAGAGCGTAATAATTTATTCCAGATCGTAGTAATTGATTCCAGATCGTAGTAATTGATTCCAGATCGTAGTAATTGATTCTAGAGCGTAATAATTGATTCCAGATCGTAGTAATTGATTTCAGATCGTAGTAATTGATTCCAGATCGTATTAATTGATTCCAAATCGTAAAAATTTATTCCAGATCGTAACAATTGGTTCCTGATTGTAGTAATTGATTCCAGATCGTAGTAATTTATTTCAGATCGTAATAATTGATTCCAGATCGTGTTAATTGATTCCAAATTCTAATAATTGATTCCAGATCGTAGTAATTGATTCCAGATCGTAGTAATTGATTCCAGATCGTAGTAATTGATTCCAGATTGTAATAATATATTCCAGATCGTAGTAATTGATTCCAGATCGTAGTAATTGATTCCAGATCGTAGTAATTGATTCCAAATCGTAGTAATTGATTCCAGATCGTAGTAATTGATTCCAGATCGTAGTAATTGATTCTAGAGCGTAATAATTGATTCCAGATCGTAGTAATTTATTCCAGATCGTAGTAATTGATTCCAGATCGTAGTAATTGATTCCAAATCGTAGTAATTGATTCCAGATCGTAGTAATTGATTCCAGATCGTAGTAATTGATTCCAGATCGTAGTAATTGATTCCAAATCGTAGTAATTGATTCCAGATCGTAGTAATTGATTCCAGATCGTAGTAATTAATTTCAGATCGTAGGAATTAATTCTAGCTCGAAAGAACAGTTATCACGTCACGCTGCGCTCCAAGACAGTCTAATATAATTATAAGCGTCTTGTGTTTGTTAGAAGGAGATCAGCTAGCTCCAAAAGATGTACACGAATAAACATTAGAGTCGATAAAGCATCTAAATAAAAAAGGATGAAATATGCCATTTACAAAAAAATTCAAGTGTGATTGAAAAAAAATGCAATGTTCTAAATTAATTTTGTTTTTTACGGATCAGAACACAAATTTAAAATTTGAAGGATAATTATGCTAATTTTAGTATAATTTGAAAATTTGATGGAAGTGTACGAAATGAAAATGTAAGTGTACGAAATGAAAATGTAAGTGTACGAAATGAAAATGTAAGTGTACGAAATGAAAATGTAAGTGTACGAAATGAAAATGTAAGTGTACGAATGACAATGTGAACTTTAAAATTACACAGTAATTTACAAACTACATAATAAACTCCTAATTTTATTAGTAAGAAGTGAAGTAAATTTTAAAAGCAACAAAATAACAATTATCTTGATAGAAAGAAGGCGGGCACGCGTTACGGAAAACGTAGAACTCTACACAAAAGTGCGGTCAAATGACAGTCTTGAATTATAATTAAAAATGAAAGTCGCGATAGGGGACGAAAAATTAAAGTCCTGGAAGGTGATGGGAAATAACGGCGCTTGAAGGTAATTAAAAGTAAAAGTCCTAAAAATAACAACCACGGAAGGTGAGAAAAATATAAGTGCTGGAAAGAGATAAAAACAAAAGCCGTGGCAGGCGATATGAACAGTGCTGGCAGGCGATATGAACAGTGCTGGTAGGCGATATGAACAGATCAGGCAGGCGATACCAACAGTGCTGGCAGGCGATACCAGCACTGCTGGCAGGATCGAGAAGAACAAGCATCCCTGCGCAGGATGCAAAGGAGGCACACGTCCCGAGATGACGGATGCAGGGGACGCCACTCCGCGGACGCGAGCTCCGCACAAATTCCAGGTGTAATCGAGATCTGCTCGAGTCCTGATATGAGCTCATGGAGTCGTGACCGTCAGGACGCTTGTTATCAGACCACGAGGATCAGAGAAGATATAGAATTTTAATGGAGTATCTTTAACGACGACTTCTTGTTCATGTTCTGGAGCAGCGCACATGTACGCAGACGGACGAGTGTCCGTTCATGCAAGAAGTTCTGTGGTCGTAAATTGCAGCCTCCTGTTAATAACCGACCGATTTCAATATGTTAATATCCGTAATAACAGGTGCAGAGCTACCCTAATGGCTGCCCATAATTCTGCTTGATAATAAGCTTCTTGTAAATGGACTGTTCGCTAAAGAGCCCTCCACACCAGCCCTATTACCCACCGATATCTTAATTAGCTCAAGCAGCCCACTCTGCTGCGGCCACCCCTCCTCTCACTCGGCGCTTTGCGCAACTGGAAAGACAGGGATGCTGAAATGCGCAAATTGTGGCCTTTTGTCAAATCGAACCACACGGCGCTGGAAAGAACGCAGTTGTTAAAATGGGCAAATTTGGCATTCTATGAAATAAAATCAACCATGACGATCACGTACTAGTTTTATCGACAAATTCTATTTGATAAAAAGCCTATTTTAATTGGTATGGCCGTAATAAAAGGCCAGTCATGCTTGGGGAAGATTCAACTCGTAATTCTTTCGTTATTTATACAACAAAAGTTTTCTTTAAACCCAACACACTGAGCAAACACAACCTCGCAATGCAAGAAGTATTCAAGATATGAGAAACACCTAGGTACAGTAGAAGTACTCGTACACAAGCTCGAGTGTACATGCGAAGTGCAGAAGTTGTATAAGGGCAATAGCCCATAAACTTCAAGTGCGCAACCAATATTCCAGGAATACATGAGCTCAAATAAACTATAAAAAGATTGTGTCCACAAATACCTACATTTACCAGAAATTTCCAAGCACACGAGAAGTGGACAAATTTACCGACAATTCACTATA
The DNA here is from genome assembly GCA_014220935.1 of Platorchestia sp. MABIK. Taxonomy (NCBI): domain Eukaryota; kingdom Metazoa; phylum Arthropoda; class Malacostraca; order Amphipoda; family Talitridae; genus Platorchestia; species Platorchestia sp. MABIK. The sequence continues at coordinate 62,775 of JACJUY010007575.1, forward strand.
ACTCGGGACGTCCTCGGTGCGCGACAGCTACTCGAGTTAATCGGAAATTCTCAAATGTACGAGAACTGATTGAGTCTATTGGATATTTCCAAAAATACGTGAACTTAATGAGTTTATCGAAAACTCTAGTATGTTTATCGGAAATTCCCCAAAGAACGAGAACTAAACGAGTTTACTGGAAATTCCAAATCTACACCACCATCCTAAAGGCATCCCCAGCTCTGACCATGGTAACAAATTTGAAACCATGAATTTAATCAACCTCGTTTGCTCAGCTCAACACATTATTGTACAATGAAATCAAAATTCCATTAAAAGCTGAGATGAGAGACCTGTTTTCATCCAAATTTGTGTTCCCTTGGCAAGAACATGCCGAGAATTAAATAAATGCAGAGGAGGGACAAATACGCTGAAATTCTCTGTCTGATTATATTGTGGAATTCCCTCTCGAATAAAATTGAGTGGAAGAACATCGAAGAATTCATGAACGTCTTTGAAGAAAAAATATACTCGATGTGGTCGAACGCTGGCACCCGTGGGCCGATGAAATGAAGTATTTGATTGCTTGCCTATTTTCCGTATGATATTCCTATTACATAAATGATACCGATTTTCAAACTTAAAACTAAATCCGCATTGATGCGTCTGATTCTTATAATGAAAAGTAAGGCGTAAATCGCTGTACGTATGGTCATATTATTAATACAAATCGTGAAATCTAAATGAATAAAATTGAACTGGGGTCTGAGCTTAATGATGTATAGTGATGAGTCGCTATACATCTTTAAGCTAGGACTCCCTCTAAAGGATACTCAAAGTGCTTCTCCTCTTCTGGTCGCAAATACGTAATCATTAGTCTAGGTTTTTTTAATTGTTTTATTTTGTATTATTAGTTTTAGATCTACGGCTATTTTCTGTCTATGTTGCAGAATTCTTTTGTACAGTGTAGTTATAATTTACTCATGTTTGTTTTGTTTTTGTCGCAGAATTCTTTTTACTGAAGATGAACTGTCGAGTTCAAAATGTTCAATTATATTCATTTAGACTTTACTATTTATATTTATAAAATGATCATACGTACACCGATTTTTGCCTTACTTTTCATTTAAAGAATCAAACTTAAAAGTTCATATTTAAAAAATATCGGCTAAATATATTCAATCTCGAGATAGGAAAAAATATATGCCAAAAATATTTAATCTCCATACTTAAAAAACTGTATGCTAAATACATTTAATCTCGAGATGTAAAAATATTTACTAAATTTAAAAAGCTCGAAATTTGAAAATTACATGCGAATACATTGAACCTCGAAAGGAAGATGATGTAAGGTCAATTTAAAATCCTCAAGATTAAAAAAATGTATGCATTAACATCAAAAATAAATTGAAAACTTTCTTATGTAGTGATTTCAGCGGTAAATCTCCATGTGTAATATTTGTAATAATAATAATAGTAGTAATAATAATAGCAATGGTTGATGGCATGTTTTGTGTGGTTCACCGGAATAAATATTATGTTAAATTTTGCGCGTAATTATGTTCGGTTTTGTGGACGGAAAACCTGTTGGCGCGAGTTGTTCATGAAGCATTTCTACACCTTCCCAAGAGCGCCATCGTTTGTATCCTCACACAAAATCTTCGCAAATTATGAATCTTTCTCGTCATTAGCGATGAAAATTGCGGTCCTTGAAACTAAATAACAAGCGTTTGATGGACGCACAAAATGGAGCCTTCATTTCAAATAAATTACTCCTCAATGCTGTAAATCGTTACGTACTGCATTACTCATAAGGCTTGTAACTTATAATGCATTGCTTGAAATCCTTGTAACTTATTATACATTATTTGTAATACTTATAACATATTATACATTGCTTGTAACTTGTTCATTACTTGTAACTTTTATAACTCCATGCCTACACGTACAAAACTTGGGGTTATCAACTTCCCTGCACTTTTTGTCAGATCACTGAAACATCATCCTTAGAATTCGTTCGTGAGCAAAAGAAAAGATAGCACGATGAGGAACTCAAGCTACAGTATCTTCGAAGTAGAACCGCTTCGCTGTAAAATGCATATCAACCTAAATTTTCAGTGCGATTTGAGATATTGCAACAGCGGATGCCGGACAAGAGAAGAGCGTCAAACCTCGGCTTTATAATTAAAAAATTTTTCAACATTTTCATAAACAATTGCATGACTTTGAGGCCCTCGGCTGTAATGAGTCTATCCAGCAGCTGACTGCATTTCAGGAGTCTTCAATGATTGCTGGCGTTCTTACTGAGTGTGTGCAAGTCTAGGGTTCTTGGGGACAATGCAGCGGTATGCTGAGAGCACATATATTTCAAAGACATGCCAAAGACTATGAAAGTAACTCCACTTTCTTAATGAACGCCAAAGTCTAAGTGTTGACATAATAAAGAATCGGGATCCTGATAGACGCCATTAGTCCAGGGCTTTGGATCATAATAAATCGGCTTCGGGATCGCCGATATAATTCACAGTTACAACAACAATATTGAGCACACAAGTCCAGGGCTTTTGATTATGATGAATTGGCAGCCTGATTTCCGACATAATTCAACAACGTCTGAATTTCTGAGAGAATAATGGCTCGCTCTCACTGAGAATAGAAGTCTGATCTTTTGAATAATAATGAATCTGAGTCGTGATTCCCGACATAATTAAAAGACATTCAAATTTCTATAACAATAACTTCCCGTTCTTTTTGGGCACGACAGTCCAAGGCTTTTGATAATAGTAAATTGTTTTTTTCATCAGTGAAATAATTCAAGGATATCCCTATTTTTCAAGGAATAATTGCATGCTCTTATTGAGCACGCAATTCACAATGAATCCTGATTACCGACATAATTCCAAGACATCAAAATTACGACAGGAATAGCGTCATTGCGTGCACAAGTGCAGGTGGTGGATCACAATGCCTGAGCACCCTGACTGCCCCTCACACACGCCAGCCAGCGTCCGCCGGCCCACTACGGCGCCAGTGGCACATTTTGAGCGCATCTCCGCCAAGTTGAGCAGCCCTGCATAAACACCTCCTTGTACGGCACCCCAGCAGACAACGGCGCAGATTTAAGAGGGAATGCAGCGCTCGGATGGCCTTTGCCCGCTACAGCATACATAAGAGAAGACATTGCGTCTCGCTGCCCTGGTGGTTAACGTCGACCGTGGAAGGTCGGGGCTTCAGGATCCTTCAGAGAGCGCGTTTCTTATTACGTTGGAAAAAGAAGATAGCTACACTTCCACACTTGACGTATGAGGTGCGTGTCGGTCTGGCCAGCAGTAACCGTCCTAATACAACTGTAATGTAACAACTTGATACAACTACATGTATACTTATACTATAACTTTATATTATATTATAAGTTATATAATATTACGTTATAAAGTTGTATTAAGTTGTCTAATCATGCCAGTATAACTTAATACAACTTTAATGCATACAACCTGTTAAAATATAACAGGTGTTTAAGGTATTAGAAAATCAATCGTGTAATATATGGTATAAGTCAACTTTAGCGGAATATAACATATAGACAAAGCGGGCGTGTTATTGTAGAAAAGAGGTTCTAGCGGGTAAATAGCTAGTAAACTATCAGTACTTCCAACTGACACTAGCGTGCAATGACGGTTACCATTTAGTCGAGCGTATACCCACCGATACACCTGGTACCCACCGATACACCTGGTACCCACCGATACACCTGGTACCCCCGATACACCTGGTACCCCCGATACACCTGGTAGCCACCGGAACACCTGGTAGCCACCGATACATCAGGTACCACAGATACACCAGGTATCACCGATACACCAGGTACCACAGATACACCAGGTATCACCGATACACCAGGTACCACCGATACACCAGGTACCACCGATACACCTGGTACCACCGATACACCTGATACCGCCGATACACCTGGTACCACCGATACACCAGGGTTGAGTGGGAAATTATGAACATGTTCCTCCTTTTGCCAAGGGAAGAAACATCGGGCTGGTGTGCAGGTTGTCGAGACGACGACCTTCCACGTAAAGACGAGCCATGAGAACTAATTGAGCACGGCGGCCTCAGTAACACAAATTTGTTCGCCAAATTAATTAATTATTTACATTAATTAATACGACTAGCACAGGGGTTCTCAACCTGGGGTGCTCGTACCCCTCTGGGGGTGCGAGACGATATTCCAGGGGAGCGAGACGATATTCCAGGGGTGCGAGACGATATTCCAGGGGTACGAGACGATTTTCCAGGGGTGCGAGACGAAATTCTAGGGGTATGAGACGATTTTCCAGGGGTGCGAGACGATATTCCAGGGGTACGAGATGATATTCCAGGGGTGCGAGACGATATTCCAGGGGTGCGAGACGATATTCCAGGGGTGCGAGAAAAGTCCAGGTAGATAATGGGATATTGGCTATTTGTTGGCATTTTTATTTCAGGGATGCGAGGTTCGGATGAAATTTCTTTAGAGGTGCGGGGCGACAAAAAGATAGGGAACCCCTGGACTGGCGAATAAATCTGATTAAACACGAACTGTATGGCATTAGAAAACTGATTTTCGATTTGTGACGTGAGTCCACTAAGTGGAACAAAATATACGTAACGCGTGCGTGTCGTGAGCAACGTAGGATCCTCTGTAGGACAGAGGATCTGGCGTGTACGATAGCGTGTGAACTTAAGGAATAATTACATACAGGAGTGTGAGGCGTGCGGGTGTGTGTGTAACTTTAAATGGTATCACAGAGTTTGTGTGTATGCGTGTGGGTATGTGTGTGCGCGCGTATGTGTGTGTGTAATGCTGTGTGCACACAAGTGTGTGTGTGTGACGCTATTGCATTGACAACCACATTGAATTGCGTCAAGGCAGTTTGCTGAGTATAACACTGCAAGTAGCGTAGCTCCGCTCATGTAAAGAACGATTTAATCCTTGGTTGGGTAGCACGACGCTTAGCGGGATCCCATCTACCGCGTACAATATTGAACATACAAAGAGTCGACTTCCACGACGCCTGGTACGTATGACAAATCCAAACAAACTACTAAATGTACTTAAGGCGTGTTGTTATTCACCAACGTATTGCCACCACCCATTGCAAGCTAAATGTTGTGAGCTTCTCGATTTTGATGTACAAAGATGAAAGTTGAAGGTGAAGTCATGCGCGTAATTATCAAATATATAAGCGCGTTAGTGTCACAACAATGAAGTGTCCATGACTTACAGTTATCAAATCATGATGATTAAGTTGATTTAATTATTGCGTCACAATAAACATGTGGCGTAATGTTATCGCAATGATAAATTTAACGAAATAAAAGGACAAAGTTTATGTTGGCATAAAGTTGACCTAGAGTCTCGCAGTAATACAGTTGACATAAAGTCTCTCAGTAATAAAGTTGACATAAGAACAAAGTTGTCATATAAAGTCTCGCAATAATACAGTTGACATATAAACAAAGTTGTCATATAAAGTCTCGCAATAATACAGTTGACATAAGAACAAAGTTGACATAAAGTCTCGCAATAATAGTTGACATAAGAACAAAGTTGACATAAAGTCTCGCAATAATACAGTTGACATAAGAACAAAGTTGACATAAAGTCTCGCAATAATACAGTTGACATAAGAACAAAGTTGACATAAAGTCTCGCAATAATACAGTTGACATATAAACAAAGTTGTCATATAAAGTCTCGCAATAATACAGTTGACATAAAAACAAAGTTGTCATATAAAGTCTCGCAATAATACAGTTGACATAAGAACAAAGTTGACATAAAGTCTCGCAATAACACGGTTGACATAAGAACAAAGTTGCCACCGCAGCTCGAGCTCCACCACACCAGGCCTCCTCAACCAGCGTCTCTACTGACAAACACAACCCTAAAAAATAGTGTAAATGATAACCCATGAATGTATGAGATCCCACCAAATTTCAAACCTCATCATTAGAGACTTCAAAGTATTTCCTAACTTTTCCCTGCACGTAACATTCATTCTGTTCACACGCACTTCACACACCCTCACAGAAAATCAGGAGTGAGAAAAAGTGAACAGTGAAAATCAATGAAATCGCGTTCAAAAACGAGGTTCCAATGAAGTTGGAACACGTCATGTCAGTGACATAATCAACAAATATAACTTCGACGCAAAGCTCATACTTAATGCCAGCAGGTTATGACGGTTACCCTCGGTCAAGACAGCATCCATTTGAAGGTAAGCATAACAGCTCGTGTCATTCGTTTCCTAACGGGAAGCAACACCGCGCTCTCAGCACTGCTTTAGCGCTGTACCTTATAATTTTCAACCAAGCTCGTTTTTTTTCACAGAAAAGAAGACATTCTTTAACAAAAACAGCCGATTCGATATATATGAGGAAATATACCCATCGTTATAATAATATGTTCAAAGTAAGTAGAGTTTTAATTCTCAGGCACGGGCACAATAGGTTTAATTTGAATATCCCTTGTATTCAGGACACATTCGTTCCTTTTGCGGTGACTTGAAAATTTCACGAATGCAGTTTACGACAATAAACGGCTGTTATTACACGACGTGAGACATCGACGTGGCAAACTTAACAAAAGATACGAAGTTTATTCCACTAACTTAAGGCAAATTCGATGCTGTCCAGCATATAAATTGAATAAAAATTAATTATAGGGACATTTTAGGTCATTCACTGAGAAAAAACTTTGCATCCACCGCCACATGAACGCATAGCTACACGTGGCGGTGCATTTTAAATAGCTACATTGAACATTTCGACTCGATAAGTCATTTTCAACAAAGGAACTGGAACATTCGCAACACATATATCACGCCTAAGTCAACGTGCAAATGATCTTTTGTACCATCGGCCTATGTATTACACCAAAGTAAATGAACAAAGTCAATAGTACAAATGATCTTTTGTATCATTGGCTTTGTTTTAATTTCAATGACACAAATGATCTTTTTTACCCCAGATTTTTTTTTAATATCAATGATACAAACGATCTTTTGTACCACTGACTTTGTTTTAATGTCCATGATACAAATGATCTTTTGCGGCATTAAGTTTTTTACATATTGTACGTCGTTAATCGATATTTTTAACTAGCCCATCTTTCCTTTATTAAATTTATTTCCGCACGTGTCTGTGCATCCGGCCCACAGACCCACGCAATGTCACCACCGGAGCAGGCGCTGCTGCATTTATGCACACGTAATAATTGTAGCGCCAGCCTACCAGCTCGCTGCGTACTGTTTACTGGTGCGTATGTCAATGCACAAACATTTTAGAATGGATCTTTAAAATATAAAGATCAAAATCTTCGTAAATATTATCCGTGTTGCACGAAATGATTATTCGCGTACACGCAATTAAGATTTGTTATCTAAATGCACATCCTGCACAAGAAGAGAGCGTTTTCTACGCCATTAGGCAAGCCTGTGCGTTGCAAAATGACGATTCACCACTTCATTCTCTATTCACCCGCTGTTCTCGCATTGGTTTAGTGCACATGGATACGTGACGCGTGAGGGAATTAACTCACTTGCGGGCCGATATTGTATCTTCTTCTTGGCTCGAGACCGAAGATATTGATTCGAAAATGTTTCGCTTGATGCAAGAATTTCAAAATATTCGACGATCGGGTTATCCGAGCAAATCTCAACGATACGGATAAAAACTGGTTTATCTAATACGATACTCAATTCAATACTTGCAGGACTAATTTTTACCAGTGCGGGCTGAAGTTGCCAAAAATGGTATCGTAACTGAATCATTAAAATAGAATGCAAAACTTTTCGATCTCTGTAACTAACGAGCGACATATTGTTAACTGAATCATCAAAACCGCATTTGAATGCAGAACTTTTCGATCTCTAACAAACGAACGCCACATATTTTTACCTGAATCATCAAAACCGAATGCAGAACTTTTCGATCTCTGTAACGAACTGCACATATTCTTGTGGCGATGTACTCCCCATCCGAGTCAGTAGCTGGGATCTGCGAGCTCGCATTGCCCGTTGTGATATTGATCTTTGGTTAGATTCCACCATTTTGGGAGTTGTCATCCCGGCCCCGCGCACTGCCCCCAATAAACCCCCCTGGCGACCGGGAACATCAGCTTTAAAGGAAGGCCTCTCGCCCCCTGCCCTCCCATGCGAGGCACCTTCTGGGTCTGCCCCCAAGACGACACTCGCTGAATGCGCAAGCGACCGACGCCATCATGAAGCGACCGACGTGAAATGCAAGTCAAATAGAAGCCTGGGGTGACCACGCAGAAAAGATTTTCCCCCGTTATGCGTTGTTGTAACCGGCAGCAGAAGTACTTCTGTCGACTTGGCTACCGAGCGCGCTTATTTTCTGGGCAAATCCTCATATTTCCTTTGAAAAATGCTTCAACGTGAAGATTTTTGCCAGAAAAAAAAACAGCGCGTTGAGTAGCCAAGTGGACAAAAAACTCTTGCTGACAGCCGTACCGCTTCGATATAGTACCGCTTCAGGTGCACAGCTTGATTTTTTTCCGCGAAAAAGAAGAACGCAGGAAAACGCTTATGAAAACTTCAACCCTCGAAGAATTTTTCCACTTGTAGAATATGTCCGTTGATTTAAAGCCGTGCTGAGTGGTACGAAGATTGATTAGGTTAGATTATATTATTGTATAAGTGAGTTTAAGCCTCCGCATAATATGTGTTCCCCAGAGAAGACAGAGGATGACAGTAATTGGTAAGGAGTTGAGGGAACGGGGAATCTTTACACAAGGTGTACTCCCACAGATATTTTCTCTTCTTCATTTAAACAATATGTTATGAAAGAAGCTTATGAAACAAGATAAAATTGAAGAAGAAAGTAGTAAGTGCTGAAAAAGGACAACAAAGAATCGAAAAAGAGGGTCCGTAAATAGACCAAACAAAAACTTATTCTAGTGCAAGAAATGTAAGGCCTATATATTTTCCTCGGGACCTCACATCTTCCTACTGAGAACGCTAACGCCCATAGCTACAACAGCTGCACGTCCATGAGACGAGGTTTGGATATTGAAAGGGTCCATTGTCTTTGAATATCAATGGACAATTTTGTGAAAATTTACTGGAATTTTGCAGAAACTTTGCAGAAATTTGCAAAGATTTGCAAAAAATATTGCAGAAAATTTTGAAGAAATTAATCAAATTCCCATGAAATACTCCCCCTTACGTCTACGCGGTTATTCTCACTGACGGCATAAGTAAATTAGATAAAATCAAGGTCAAGAACTATATTAATTCAAAGTACTACCTTTCATCGTATAACAATCCGAAAAAAGTTACGTGACTTCAAGTTGTAGAGTTATTTTATATTTGAAAACCGATGTCGAGTTAGGCAGTAGTCTTCTCGCCAAATTATAACTCGTATTTAAAATAGCGCTACTCAGTGTTGAAAATGAGCACCGAAAGTTTCACAACTACTTTATAATTAATGAAAAAAATGAGTAACTGAAAGAAACACCGAAAGTGGTGAATAATGAAGGCCCAACACTCGGCCATCGGCAAAGTAAACCCAAACAAAATAATCAAAAATAAAACAATCAGAATAATTAAACAAAAGAAACGCTGTTGTACGCACAGGTTTTAGAAAAAATTGAAATGCAACATTTCAACTTTCTGCCTATTACATAAAACATTCTGAACAGCGCGTGTGGAACAGTTAATGCGTATTTAGAACAGAACATATGCATAGTAAGATGTCATTGAAATTCTCAGAGTGCGGTGAGAGGACGGTGTTCATGGAAGGATGCTCCAACTTGTTTAAACACACCCAACAATATTGAAATTTGTCCGTTGTAATAACATTCTCAGAGAAAGTACTTTGTTGGTATATCACTTGTACTGAATAAACATATAATTAATAATAATTTTTTAATATAGATAATAGTACACTAATTATACATATATAATTATTAAAATTTTCTAAAACTGTTTGTCCACAACAAATTTTGAATAGGATTTTTAACTAAGGAGATAAAGAAAGGAATGTAAGCTTGGACTCGAGAGGAAAATCTTCCAAAAACTCATGGCGGATCCTTTTCCTTAGCCAGGGTTGACAGAGAATTTACTTTCTTTCGATCAGTAGCCAAAGATATTCCAAT
>JACJUY010007576.1:0-15097 GCA_014220935.1 Platorchestia sp. MABIK
CGTAGAGATGTGGGAACATCACGTTGAGATGTAGTAACATCACGTAGAGATGTAGTAACATCACGTTGAGATGTAGTAACACCACGTAGAGATGTAGTAACATCACGTTGAGATGTAGTAACATCACGTTGAGATGCAGTAACACCACGTAGAGATGTAGTAACATCACGGTTAAATAAGAGTTACATCACGTAGTCACATGTCCCACACGGGCGCGTGGCAGTGCCACGAGAGGAACAGAAGCACGGCAGCTGGGTAGTGTTTCTGAATATATGGCATGAGATTTTTTCTTATATGTACCCTTTGATGCGAAAGCAGAATAAATTACACGATTGAGTTAGAATAGAATGTTCTTTATTGGACATCTGGGCTAAGCCATAAAAAATGCCAGTTTAAACGTGTTGTGCTGCGTGCATTAAATACAGTTTAATATTTTCTCTTTTTACAAAACGTATTTAAATCCTGATTAAATGTTTCTGAAGCTGACGAGATTTCATGCGGAAAAATTTACATATGTCATGTCTATGGCGATACGATATAGCAATAATTATCATCTGAAAAGCCATTGGATTGTGAGTATTTTTTTCGCCCGACTCAAAAATTCTGTACGTGTAAACAACTGTGGGATAAATTTTCATCGCTGAATTTTGAAATCGAATTGATGAACAGACGTCAAAGAAAGTTTCTCTCTTAAAGCTTCATTCCTGAAGAGTTCAAAGAGCAGTGCCCGTCTGTCACCAATGTTTAATTCAGAAATAGTTTGCTGAATTTTTTTCTCTTTATTTTTCCCCTTCTGAATTTTCAGTACGCTAACATACTGCCTGCTGCTTCTATCGTTCGTTTTCAAGAAGCCTACTATACTTTGTTCGACTCAAAAGGAACTAGAATAAATTAAAAATCGCTCGAACACTAATACATCATATTTATTTGATACTAAAAATGATGGTGTCCAGGGTGCATATCTGTAAATGGTTTCCTCGATGCATTTCTGACTCACTATAATCGATCAATTTGTGTTTTTATGGTCAATTTTACTAGTTAGTTTTGCCACTGTAGAAAATAGGTAAGCTAGTATGGGAAAATTATCAAAGAACGAGCAAAAATGACGCAGGAATTGATTAGCCACAGTGAACGAATATACTCCTCTGCACTTCGACTAAATGAAAGGCGCTCTAGTGAACTGAAGCTGAACTCCTGATATAAAACCGAACTGTTGAACTGAAGCTGAACTCCTGAAATAAAACCGAACTGTTGAGCTGAAGCTGAACTCCTGAAATAAAACCGAACTGTTGAACTGAAGCTGAACTCCTGAAATAAAACCGAACTGTTGAACTGAAGCTGAACACCTGAAATAAAACCGAACTGTTGAACTGAAGCTGAATTCCTCAAATAAAACCGAACTGTTGAACTGAAGTTGAACTCCTGAAATAAAACCGAACTGTTGAACTGATGCTGGAGTGCTGAAATCATCACACTGATCAGGAACAGATCTGCTGAACAGAAACACATCGACAAAAGAAACGTCGATCATTTTTGGATAAAATGTGGTGTCTAAATCTGATTTTGAATAGAATCTGAGCGGCGACGTACAAGTCACGTGAAATTACAATCTGTGGACTATAACAAACACTAATAAAGTGATACACCGCGCATCAGCCCACTCTTACAAGTAAATTTTTTAGGCACTTACTACCGTAGGAAATATACTTTGGAACTAAATATCCAAGTTCTAACGTCGCTCGCTTAACCGCAGCAGAAAAAAACAACTTCGTAGGGAGGTGATAGAGACCTGCAGGATGAAGGAAAGAGAGGTTACCTAGAAAGTTCCTAAATTCTTATCACTCTCCAACGACATCAACGCACGGGGGTGTTGCGAGTGTTGATCAGAGTTGGTGCTTGCTCGTATCATGTTTCGCTGATGTGTAAGTTTCGACACAGTGATTACCCTGATTCTCAGCAGGTAACTCACTTCGTAAAATGCGATGCAATAGAGAACTCATAACGCGAATTGCAATTGATAACCAATCTGACAAATTGCATTAGAAAATCCATTTGGCAGATTGCAATAAATAACTCATTACGTAAATTACAATAGATATCCCATTTGGCAAATTGCAATAGATAACTCATTACTTAAATTACAATAGATATCCCATTTGGTAAATTGCAATAGATAACTCATTACGTAAATTGCAATAGATAACCCATTTGTTAAATTACGATAAATAACCCATTTCGTAAATTGCAATAGATAACCCATTTCGTAAATTACGATAAATAACCCATTTCGTAAATTGCAATAGATAACCCATTTCGTAAATTACGATAAATAACCCATTTCGTATACTGCAATAGATAACCCATTTGGTAAATTGCAATAGATGCCTCACTTCGTAAATAGTTCCGATAAAAGATATTTGTGAACATGTGTTAATTTCCAGCTTGGACAACATTTATAAATTTACACGATGGACAACATTTATAAATTTACATCGTGGACAACATTTATAAATTTACACGATGGACAACATTTATAAATTTACATCGTGGACAACATTTATAAATTTACACGATGGACAACATTTATAAATCTACATCGTGGACAACATTTATAAATTTACACGATGGACAACATTTATAAATCTACATCGTGGACAACATTTATAAATTTACGCTTAGGACACCCTTTACAGAAATGGATCTTTGATGCCAATAACTGATTTTTCATCGCNATTTATAAATTTACATCGTGGACAACATTTATAAATCTACATCGTGGACAACATTTATAAATCTACATCGTGGACAACATTTATAAATTTACGCTTAGGACACCCTTTACAGAAATGGATCTTTGATGCCAATAACTGATTTTTCATCGCGGACAACATCTACAGGTATGCATTGCGGATACCATCTACATATATGTATCGTAGACACTATTCGTTGATTTACAGCGTGGAAAAATTGAAAACAAGTTCACTAAATTCATGAACGCGCGACCTACGCAGGACATTAACATTCTCCTCCAAATTTGTAAATTGGAGTCGAGAATTAATCTTTTCAAATCCTTTAAATTATAAGTATTCATGTGTTCTCAGCATAGTATGTGTTTAATGATAAATTACGATTTTAACTCTGATAATAATCAAACTTGGCGGCAACAATAACACTCCCATTATCGACTAACACACGCATCCTGCGTTCGTCCAACACCTAATTAGATTTAATTGTGAGGTTTGAGGGATTTTCATCGAAGTTTAATTAATCATTATCTAAAAGTAGTACACGGCCCGTAATTCTTTACAGTTTTGGGAAAAAAAATCTGCAGCGCTGCAACTCGGGATTAAAATCCCGTAAGAATAATCCCAAGGGAGGCAGTCCTCATTTCACTAATCAGACTTATTAAATTTGGGAATTTCCCTGAAGGTTTCGCTCAGCCGCAACGATGCACTCTCATTGCAGGACGAATAATTTTGCTTTGCTGCGCATCAGTGATGCGTAGGATGACCAAGTGATGCAAACACGAGTATTAGCGATTCAATGTGTTGCCTCTTCTTCATTTTTTTGTTTTTAGGCGCAAAGTTAGCAGGAAATATTAAATTGTATTCTTTTTCTAGGATGAAGTTCTAGTGTATGATGATCTTTTTTAAGCGGTAAACTTGGGACTCTTTGCCGAAGAATAGCTGAAAAATTTTCAGACGAAAAATACAGAATCTCCATCCTTGGTTAAGCCCTTTTATTTTAGCCATTTTCTCACCATTTAACTCAATAATAGTGTACCAAGTTTGATGTAATTATTGTTATACTAAGCAGAAAGAGAGAGAGAGAAACTGAGAAGAGGAGTTCTAAGCTCACACTTTGCGCTTTCACCCTTATATGTCTCTGAAAAATGAGTTGAAGCAACTCAATTTTCTGACGGTTCTGCTCACCTCCACGCCAAATTTCAACTCTCGCTTCTCCGCTGTTGCGCTCGGCATCCCGTGTGATATCCCCTCATTTATGTACGTGAATTAAACACTCTACAACCTTACCTCGGTCGTTTTACTCCGTTACTTACCCTCGAAACTTCCGTGATGGGTCAAATGAGTCATGGGCGGTCAGAACTAACCTGCATTCGCTAATGATCCACCACAAATGCGTGAAGATCCCAGAAAGCTTCGCTCAGTACAACATTCCAGCTATCGAACGAATAATTTTGCCGCGCTCGCAGACATCACATAAAACTGACATGAACTCACCATGGCAACGCCGAGATGTTGCCATGGCGACGGCAGCCGAGGCAGCGCACTCGCTCGGCCTGATGCTACAACTGATGCTCCTCGTGATGCCTTCAATATTGCATTATACTGTTCTTAAAACTGCACTTTTCGGATTCTGTGTTGGGTTCTATTCAATTGCATTTAATTTTTATTTCATGCTTTTCGTAACCTATTCACTGTAATTCAATTGAGAAGAATGAGCGATGATTGAGAGTTGAATGTTATTCCTCAGAACCTCAGATTATGAGTTCTATCAGTTTGTGCTGAAAGTTGTGAGCATTTCTTGAGGCATATTGCAAAACATGCGTCGATAAATATAGCTCATGATGTTTTATGTTTTTTATCGCCTATATTAGGAAACATGTTGCCGATTCAACTTTTATTTGTTTGAAGTAATAGATTTTCAAAAAAGAAATAGAACGAGTTCAGCAGCGAGATAACTTGAATAAAAAGCACATGTATAGAATGTTGTGAGGGCGGCCTAATGATGAAGATGATTTTCTTGCTTCGAAAAGAATGACTGCAGCCTGGAGGATAAACTTAGAGATGGACGCCCTAGGGGGATCGTAACTGAGGAATTATAAGCTGGCTTATCTGAAAATCCCAACATTGCCGCTGGAGAACTATTATTGGAGAACTCTGTAACATTATGTATTTAATATGAAGAATATAGAAACACAATAGAATAATTGATATAGAATAAAAATGTATCTTATATAGAATACAACACAGGCCTGCGTTGGAAAAAAAATTCTATTCCTGGGTTTTCTTAAGTGATTCCTAACGAAATTGTCCTCCTAAATTGATATATGACATTTTGCTCAATCAGGTCTAGTTTTGAGATACAGTGCACTGTTATTTTTTAGAAAAGGGCAATTTAAAAAAAATCCGTTATTTAAATCAAAGTTATTGAAGAACTTACAATTACTTGTAAACTAGAAAAAAAATTAATATCGACTCAATTATACTTTCCTTTAATTAATTTTAAACTTACAGACTACTTATGAGCCTACCCAAAACTGCAAAGAAACTGTTTTTCAAGAAACGAAGTCCTTGATGACTTCCGCTTGTGAAGCGATGTTGCTTCGTCGCGTTTAAGACACGAGCAATGGTCAGCTAATATGTTGATGTCCCAGCGCCCTTAATATCTTGTCTCCATCGTCTTTGTGTCTTGGTGAAATCTTTCTCCTTGTTCCTCGCTATAATCTCCACAGTTTGCTGGAAAATAGTCAAGATGTGACTGGAGAAAATTCATTTTTGTCGACATGCGAGCTCCCACTTTTTCAAAGCTTTTCATATGCTCATTTACATGTGAGATATATTCTGAGCTTGTTTTATTTCCCAGAAAACCGTCGATTACTTTACCAAACGCTCGCCATGCATCTTGTTCACTGGCTTCGACATTGGTGTAAAAATGATTATCCTTTAACAGAGTTCTAATTTGGGGACCGTCAAGTATGCCTGCATGGAGCTTGGCATCACTGATCTGCGGGAATTTTTGCAGTAGATACTTATAAGCTTGGCCTTCTTTATTCAGTGCTGTGACAAAGTTCTTCATCAGGCCAAGCTTTATATGAAGAGGAGGCAGTAAAACATTTTTGGGAAGGACTAAAGGTTGAGCAATCACGTTGTGGCAGCCAATTTGGAATGTCTCTCGAGATGGCCAGTCTTTTTGCTTATAGTGAAGACTATCCGCCCTGCTATCCCATGGGCACATGAAGCAAGGATATTTTGTGTAGCCTCCTTGCACCCCAAGAAGAAGGCACACAAACTGAAAGAAAGGATTAATTCTTAAATACGTTAAATGTAGTAAATTAAAAATTGAAAACTGTCTTTATGCTTGCATATTGATGGACATGGTTTCTAAGAACTTCTATTTTTTGCATTGGTAATTTTTGCTTTGTTTATTAGGGATAGGGAAAAACTAGTATGTGTATCATATCCTTCTGTCATTGGTATTTAGATACAAACAATCCTTGAAATATTTGACAATTTCAATACAGTGTGCAACATGCCGACAGACTCTAGCAATATCAATGCCATTGAATTTCTGAAATTCACCCATGGATGGCTAATTAAATAAAAAAGATTTGTAATGACAAGATTAAACTGGAAAATATATCTTACCCTGAGATCACCACATATTGAACAGTTGTGGTTAGAGTACTTGATTGTATTAATCAGTACTTCCATATTTTTGTAGCATTCTGGCCAATAGGTACGGATGCCATTTTATTGCCAATATTTAAGAGTACTACTGCCTTCAAGCTTCAGCAAGAAGAATCAATCAAGAACCTCCATTCACTTGGTTGGTGAGGAACGCCAAGTGCTTGATTAAACCTTTTACACCATTGCAACACACCAAAGAGCTGCAAGAATCAACTGCAAAGAACTCTCGAAACTCTTCGTCTCTATTTCTGAACCAAAAGTATGTAGTTTCTTGAAAGAGGAGGTTGCTTTCACTAAGATGGGATGCAAGAAGTTGTGCGTTCTCTTAAGAAAGACCAAGATCTCTAGTCAAGTCATCTAATTGACCTTGAGTGAGTGGTCTTGGCGAAGTCATTGTAGACGTAGGCTTATATGTCACTGAAGTGTCAGTGTCATCCACTTCTACGAGTACATCATCTACACTGTCTTGTAGCTCAGTATTTTCAGGTGGAGAAGGAACTGGAACTCCTGGACCATGTGGTTGTGATTTAATGGCAGAAGGAACATCAGGATAGACTACAGTGTGGTTTTTCTTCTTGTTGACACCTGAAAAAAGTTTCGCTAACTTAATTTACACACTTTTAATTTACTCGACCCTCGTTTCCACATTTTTATACACAATTTACATCCCAGGAAAATTTCCAATTTTTAAACGCAATCAATTTTTAACATACGATTTCGCCACAATTTTTCTACGAGAATAATACACTATTTTTGTACACAATTACAATTTGAATGGGCAATCAAAAGATTTTTAAAAATATTTCTAAATTTGTCAAGGACTGTATTCTTAAAGTATTTATCTCACCTTTGAGATTGGTCATGCAGAAATAGCAGTGTGTAATATGGTCCTTGCCTTCACTCCACACCATAGGTACACCAAATGACAAACAGTTCGTTTTGCCCTCACTCCAGCGCCTTATGGCTATGACACAGGCTTTGCAACACAAATGTGAAGCAAAGCTTTTGCCTTGATCACCTAGCTTTACCAAAATATGCATTGTAAAGGAACTTTACTAACGGCTTCATAGTGCATTGCTGGTCACTAAAAGTTACCTTTCCACACACATAACAAAATCTATCTGAACTGTTTTTACACTTCCTATTCATTTTTACGAAATATAAGGAATTTTGCTAATGTATTTACCTACAAAAATTCACTAAGAGAAATAAAGTTTAGAAATACACTTTACACACTGTTAATAGATGAGAAAAGTCATGTTTTAAAGTAACAACGCTTAGCTGGAGAGTGATCTAGGGAGCTCGGTCTGTATCTTAAAAACTAGACCTGATCGAGCAATTTGAATGTTTGATTTGGATTTAGGAGACAAATTTCATTGAAAACCACTTATAAAACCCTCAGGAACATATATGACGCAGACCAGTGTAAAATAGATATAATAGATATATATAGAATTTGATGCCAGTCACACGACTGTCTTTCGTGAAATTTTAATGCTTGTTGAGGTCAGGAGGTCTGCACTGCAACATGATTCGTCATAAAATAATCTCCTCACACAGCGTGTCAATTGTTGTGTCCCATTCCGTTCTCATCAACTCGAAGCATTTTTTTTTTGACACAATCAATAATGGCGATAGAAAGTGATGATGTTGAAAGTGGATGACAATGATGACTGTAGCTGGACAGTAAAACAAAGCAACTTCACAACACCGAAATGGTTTTCGCCCATGAGAGCTTGTGTAGAATGTGTGGTGAGTCTTGAAAGATGCCGTGGAGTGTGTGGCGGGTCTTGAATATTTTCTGGGCATGGTTTGGTGGGTCCAGTAAATTTTTGCGGAGAGTTTTGTTGGTTACAAAAGTTTTTGTGTAGTGTATGGTGAGTCTCTTGAAAAAATTATCTTGCACGAGCTGTTAAGAAACAATCAAAGCAAAATAGCTGAAAGTCTTTCGAACAACTGAGACGCTTGAGACCAACTTGGCGGGAAAAGTCTCCATCGAAGGACATGAGAGGAGAAATTTCGTTTCATGACCACGCCAAAACCAATTGGGCTCATCTTCGCTAAGAGTTGGCCAGGCGAGTAATGTCTCATCCACTATATTCTCCACACTTTCCTCTAACAGATTATCATCGTTTTAGAAGCCTGCATGTTTACTTTGAAGCATTTCATTTGTGGATCACTTGAAAGGGAAGTTGAAATGAAGTCAAGCCTATATCAGGTTACCATCTTTCCAGGAGTTTGCGCGGTGATTTTGAGGGACTTAGCTTTCGTTAGAATCGAAGTTGAAATAATAATGTTAACTTTTTCTCAGTGAAAACCAAGCTTATTCTGTGATCGGAACCTAGAAAGAGCGTACTGATTGATGGGACGAAGTGATTAAACAGAATGGCAGATACATAGAAGATAAATAAACGCACTGCTTCAAGTTTTTAGATATTCCTTGTTTTGGAACATACATCCAGAACATTCATTATCACCCAATACAGCTAAACAACTAGGCGTATCGATGTTTGCATCCAGCTTGACGTGCGTTAATTGATATGCTAGAGAAAATGTTTTGCTGCAAATTGATCCGATTAACCAAAGTCGCCAATCACTGCCTTTCAAAGAAGAGGTGACGCAGTCTGCTGATTGCGCAGCTGTGGTTGTGGGATTAAGCAACAGCAGCAGTGCTTGTGCAACTGTAGTTGTGTTTTTCTGCAGCTGCAGTTGCGTTATTTTGTACATGAATGAGGCTGTTATTGTGTCGTTGAACTATAGTAGATGTGCTGTTTTTTAGCTGCAGTTGAGCTATTGCACTGCACTTGTGTTATTGAGCAAATGCAGTCTTGTTCTCTTGTAGCTGGTGTTTTGTTGTTGCATAGCTCGTGTTTTGTTGTTGCGTAGCTGCAGTTGTGTTGTTGTACAGCTGTAGTTGTGTTGTTGAACATCTATTGATGTGTTGGCTGATGTACGAAGATAAATTTTTATTAGCGTTGTCTTCTGAAGTTCTTGTGATGAATTATATTGTTGGTCTGTAAATAATTGAAGGTTTAAGCCTGTCCAAGCTGCACAAGTTGTTCAAGCTGCATAAGTTATACAAGTTGCACAAGCCGTACAAGTTGTACAAGCTGCATTTGTTATACAAGTTGCACAAGCTCTACAAGTAGTTCAATTTGAACAAGCTGCATAAGTTATACAAATTCTACAAGCTGTACAAGGTGTACAAGCTTTTGTAGTTTTGCAGACCAAGACCCTGAAATGATCAGATGTCGGTAAATTGAGCGATGTCAAAAGTCCTGCGGTCTTCAAGTTCAGCGCGCCTAGTGTTTATGACGTCAACCTGTGGCGAGCATGTGATGGCCGCCGTTAAGCCGCCACCAAAAATGGGGCTGTCAAGATGTGCTGTCGCTCGACCGGTGTCGTGCTTCCACGGCCCGGGAACAGAGCGACGAACACTGAAAAACAGCAGTGAAAATATGACAACGAATAGGAATATGATCATGAGGAAGAACATGGCAACGAATACGAATGGCATCAAAATAGGAAAATGGTGAGAAATAGAAACAAAATCACACACAAGATCAGAACCCAAAAAAGAACAGAACCACAAAATGTTGTCCAGGGTTTAGTCTAAAGAGTAGCTATTTAACCTGACGACCGTTATAACTCTACGTAAAATTCGCGGATGCATGACTTTCATGGCATTGAAATTTGAATTCTCAATTAAGGCGTTATCTAGAAAAATCTCATATGAGGTTTTATGAGTTAACAAAAGAAAATCCCTCAAAAAACGTTTATGCGCTAACTGTCTAACACGTAAAAAATCTGTGATGCGTACATAATTCTTTAAAAATCTCAGCTGTGCATATGACGCTAATAATGTGCTATGCAGTCGTGTTGACGTCTCACACTCAGCACTATTGCTGCTGTGTCACGCTCGGTGTTATTACTGACATGAGACACTGAGCACTATTGCTGACATGTTGCACTAAGCATTAATGCAGACGTGTCACGCTCACTCCTAATGTTGACGCACTCGTTAGTTTCTAGAATTACACACATTCTAGGAGTTGTGAAATGCTGTGCATTTTGTCATTTTAACGTTCACTGACTACAGCCAGAACGCTTATCTCCAAATAACAAATATATGCTGCCGCTCACTATCATGCAGGAAAAGTAACAAGTTAACATAAAGAACACAGTTCTTCAACTGCACAGGTTGTGCAACCTCGTACCTCCATTTAATCATACACGTGAATTGTGATTCTATGGAGAGCTCATTTCACATGCGATGCAAGTTCCGCTCCCTCATGAGTATGAGCACTTCTGTGAAATGAACTCTTTTGCAAATTCGTGTGCCCAGTTTGTGCGTCACGGAATACGGTGCATACGTCAGGTTGAACTTAGACACGTCTAACTTGTCAAGCTTTTCTGCACATGCTCAAAAAAAAACTTGGCTCACACACAAAAAGAACTCTCTCAGGGTGCCTCTAGCACTCTACTTTGCCTGTGTTTGTGTTGTGAAAAAATTATATATGAGAGTCGCTTTGAATACTTTGGCGGAGTGAGCGTAATTTGTAGGACAAAGACAGACTCCGGAGGCAAATAATGACAAATTTCTGAGCTGAGAAGTGCCGCTTGCTGCATTCAAATGCCAGCCTTAAATCAAAACAAAAGGACACCCTCGCTCGCCCTGCACGACAAAGCGCACCAAAGAAAGAGCTCCGAAAGAAAGAAATGCTCGTTCCAGAGGAGCGAAATGAGAGAAAGAAGGAGAGGTGAGCGCTAAATTATTGGCTTGGCGAACGTCGACACCTGCTGAGACTCAAGTGCACGTTGCAGTGCAGATCTTTTTTTAACCTACTATTTTAAGAAAATTTCACACCTTCAAAGAAATTTACATTCTGTAACGCAGTGTACGTGGCAGGCGTTGTAATGCTTGTACAGTCTTTTGAATGCTGCAAAAAACAGCAAATCTTTCATGATTAGTGACGAAATCGCACACGCGTGCGATCAGTGATCCTCGCAGGACTAACGTTTACCAACGAGAACTGCTTTACAGCGTCGGAAAACTTCACGTTGGGAATTTACCAGAGCCTAAAATTTATTTCAAATTACTCTGACGTCGGTGATTTGTTCTTAAGTTGTTCATTTGAAGCTCCAGGTCCGCATCAAAGATGTCTCCGCACTGTTGCACTGTTGTGTGCAACAACTGTGCAGCTGCAGCTGTACAGTTTTGCAGCTGCAATTGAGGTGATATGCAGCTGCAGTTGTGTTGTTGCACAACTGCCGTTGTGTTGTTGCACAACTGCGTTTGTGCAGTCGAAGTTAGGAAGATGTAAAGCTTCAGCTGAAATGTGCAGCTGCCGTTGTGTGGTTGTGCAGTTGCAGTTGTGTTTTTCTGTAGCTGCGTTCGTATTTCTGAGTTGCCGCAGTAAAGTTGTCATGCAGCTGCAGTCAAGCTGTCATGCAGCTGCAGTTGTGTAGTTGTTCGGCTGCTGTTACAAATGCTGGTTCATTTTCAATTTGGAGTTTTGACGCCCTAGGCAGAGGTTAAGGGAGCCACAGAAAGCGTTTTGATGCCAGGTAAAAACGTTCTCAAATTTTAATGTGTGAGTTAAGTTTTAGCCTTGACTGCAGAAAAAACGAATGCACTAAATTTGAGAAAGCCTAAGTTGAATATTGTGAAATTAAAATACTAAATGCGTGCCACAAATCATGCGCCATTACATTTTTTGGAATCAAAGAAAAATTTGAATTGAATATTTATCACGGTGTAAAATGAGGTTTCCTTAATAATTTTAATGACCTTAAATGTAACTGTCTAGCCAAGTATCTACCCCTCACATTCAAATTTCTTCGAAATGCTATTTCATTCCTGGAAATACCTCCCGATTTGATGTTTGAACGTACCGTCTTTAAAGAGATGATAAATTACTGGGATTCTCTTTAAAGGAATATTTAATAACTCGTTCAATATCGGATGAATTTTTAAAACGATGCTTGTACGAAATTCTGAGAAACACAATTTTTGATTGGCTATTCTCTGAATACAATATGCTTCATGCGCCGCACCCACGAGCGTAGACAAGAATAGGCGCGGTGACGCAGGCTGTTCGTTGAGATCAGGTCCGATGTGACGGATTTCTACCTCGATGGATGTCTCGAGTTGGTGTATTTAGGGAGCGCTTCACGGTAAACTCTTCATTTTGAGAGCTTATCGTTATATCACTAAAAAAGTTTTGAAGTCAAATCCAAAAATTCCCCTGTTCTTTGGATCAATGTGAAAAGTGAAATACTTTCCGTATAACAGAATTTCAAAACTATGATTAATTTCCAAAAACTTATTTGTTTTGGGAGGCAAAGTTTCTCAAGCTAATGAAAGCTGAACCGGTATTCGATTTTTAAAGACGTTACTTCAATAGATGTCTAATATCATGTTTCTCTAAATACTCTTTTGTCACAAAAAGTGGTCATTTTCAAATTACCGTTAGGAATAAACCACATCATCGTCCTTTTTACGTGAACAAATATTTCTCAATAAGTTAACTGAGGTTTTTGGTTCGTAGTATGAATAAAGACGCTCTCCTGGTTCGTAGTATGAATAACACTTTTAACGAACTAACTTTTTTTGTTCCAATAGATAAAAGAACAATGGTAATGTTGTGGATTTCTAAATTCAGAAGCCACACAAAACAGGTGCATCGTCAGTTGTCCCAGTTTTTCGTCTACTAAACTTCGATGTAATTTTTTTAGCTCGAAGAAGTCACAAAATTTTGCGTCAGCAAGTCCAATTGTTCGAAATCAACAGAGCTAAGGCAAAAAGCGCAATCGCCTTCACATCGCTCTTCTTGTTGCGTATGTAAAGTGATGCAAGGCGAGTTATTCCGTCAGAGCGACCTTTCCATTAATTAGCTGCCCTTTTGAACTAGGGCGAGACGGCCTGAGTAAACAAATCTTTTCACTGTTTCGAAGACTTCAACTACAACGAGGTACAGCATTTGGAGCTGATATTAGAATACAACTGTGGTCGGACTACGTTGTGCGTCTCCGAAAAAATCTTCATCCCCAGCAACCTCTACACATTGACTGCCGATTGACCATTAGGTAAATTGCTCATTAACGTATCGGTGTGAATGAAAAACATTTCAATTATTTCTACAAAAATTTTAGAAGAGATTTAAGCATACGAGGTAAAATGTCAACATGCCATTACATTTTCACTCTTCTTAGGAAAGATACAATTTTTTAGAGCAGTATGGTCGTTTTTTAAACTTCGCAACTTACAACCTTACTTAACATAAGACCTTACTTCGAACGTGTTAACCAAAACGCACGCAAGGTGGCCTGCACGAATGTAGCACTTGCTCAAACCATGCGAGTCTCACTCAGCTCTGCGCAGCTGGCCCTAGAATGGCTCATGAATTACGAATATTTTTAGTATTCAGAGCGCATTTTATTATTCTTGCCCGGAAATACTTTAATGCCCAAAATAAAGTTTATTGCCCTATAAAAGGCAAAATTAAATTCACTCGTTGTGGCGGAGATATTTATGGTCTTTTGAGAAGCGTGCTTTATAAGGAGCCAAGTCTCTCTCCGCTGGTCACGACGGATTCTAGGGGATTGCGACTTGAAAATCTGCCCGACACGTTGATGCTTAAGTTTTTATTGCCGCGCATTAATATTCGTTGGCGAAGAGACTTAGGCATTTCTGTGCTTTCATTTGAAACCTGCTCGCACTCACTCACATGCAAACCTTAAATGCTAACTTGCAATCATTTATGAGCCTGCAATGCTGAGCTGCGCGTATTTTTCGATCTAATTTATGTTCGTGCTCGTTCTGAGGCTCACAGATTAATTTCTTTGCGTGACTTGGAGCGTCAGCAAATGGCAGTGTTTTCCTAAAGGTTTTCCAGCACCGCTCTGGCGCATTAATTTTAACAGTTCACCTTTAAACTATTGGGCGATTTTAATAATTAGCCTCTGTACTTATTGCAAGGTTTACCTTTATTTCTTCGCCCTAATTCTATCCTCTGCGAATAATGAATATTGCTATTAGAAAACTTTAACAAAACTGATATTTTGTATGGTATCAGTATTATACAAATGGTATCATCATTTGAGCGTGGTTTCAATATTATACAAATTCATAGTTTCATTTGAACTCATTTACACCTGTTCCCGAAGAACCCATCTTGCAACATTATTGAAATATATCCTAAGAGAAAAAAGGATGGTTGCTTGGCGTTCGCCTCAAGCTCGATGCGCTGCCCTCTTCAAGGAATGCACTCTAAATCCGCATGGATGCCGTGGGAATTCAAGTAGTGCACCGAGCTGGTGCTCCAATTGAGGGAGAAATAACTACATAGGTCATCTTACTGCAGAAGGGTTAAATAAAGTTAAAATGCTTCCACGCTAATACCTGGATTTCACACGAATGTAAATACTTCAATTCCTTTTAACACTTTGACTCCGATTGTGCGGTTGCTTACGGTCATGTAGTGTTCTCCCCCAGGCTGCAACACGCTTCGGGCAGACTTTGAGATATCTCTTTCGTGACATGATAGCCCGAAGCGAGTGCCTGAGGTACAACCGTATTCGGCAGGATATGGACAACACGGGGGTAACACGGTAATTATATTGGTGGCTGTTAGGTACACGGAACACGGACCATTACACTGGCC
>JACJUY010007576.1:23455-42962 GCA_014220935.1 Platorchestia sp. MABIK
ATTGTCTACATGTGGGAAATACATACCTGAAATTATGCCGTGTATTTTTGAAACACCCTGTATACTAAGAGCGGTGCCTGTCTGTCTGTCTGTCCGAAGCCAGCCGACAGTACGGGATGAGAGTATCTGTGATACAAGCTTCATCAACTCCACAATTTCCTTTGCATTAATTCATCAGATTAGAGTAGGAATGAATATCCCGTGAATTCTTAGGAAATAGGAACGTGTATCATGCGATTTGTCAAACACTGTTATTCATTTTTAATGGACCGGGAGCACTCGGCCTCATCAAGTCTCGAGAGATAGATTTTTTTTTCTTACGGTTTTTCTTTCATTTCGCCTTCTTTCTTATTTCAAATCGAGAGGGGTTGACTATATAGTTAGAATGAACATTGGAGTGAGCTTTCATTTTCGTCTGTGCTTGTACAAATTCCTATCAATCTGGAGACCCAAATTTTTTCGTTCAAGATAAAATATTTTTCATCGTCGGTATTTAAGAGAAAAATATAACCAATACCAGCACTCGAAGTCGAAGACCACCACTTCTCACCCAGCGGTACGAAATTTGTTTTAATATAATAGCGTGATGTGGGGCAAAAGATATTCGTTTTAATAGCTTTGTTGAATTCATTTGAACTTCCCGATGCCTGGCAAGCTGACTCCAACATCGACAAGTGGTCAGTAATGCTCATTGGAACTAATATTATATTTAGACCAGTTGATTGTAATGGTCGAGCAGTAAAGAAATGCGGGAATCACTTTCTCCAGCAGCTTCATACGCTACACGCATGTAGAAAAAACATTGAAAATGTGAGCATAGTTCTTTGTTTCATAGCAAAAAACATCGGCTACAAGTCAAAGAACATAATACTGCCCTGCTATACGGCACTTGGACCACAACTGGAATACACTGTGCAATTGTGGTCACTAACCCAACTGCGAGATGTCGACGGAATGGAGGAAATATTGTGCATAGCAACGAAATTAAATCCAGATCTCAGATATTGGAAATCGCCTTTAGCTGTGCGATCTAATTTCCCATTCAATAAAAAAAAAGAGTACGAATAAAAATCTTGACTTCGATGATGTGACCCACAAGTGCTAGTCGTTTCTGAGGACATCGTCCGAACCAGAAATCATAGCCAAATACTAACAAAGATTTCAAGGACTGTCTCAGTCCCTAAGCTTCTGTACAGTTAAAATTATGAGATTTTGGAACCAGTAGCTGGAGAATTCGTCTTTGCTATAGCCACAATGAATGCGCTTGAAGTGCCTTAACCAATAGTGAGTTGGTAGGTAGCCCCCAAATATTCTGAAGTGCCAATCGAGCGTTTCAGAGCGTTACAAAATTAAGAAATATTTTAAGCGTAGCACATATCGCAGTCATAATCCAAGCACTTTCGATACACTTGATGCTGCCTCATTTGAAAATGGTGTCCATGGACCGCAATAGGAAAGAACGTGTAATTGAACTGATTTTGCTGACGAGGCAAAAAAACATTCCAAGCATGGGCTACACGTCTGTAAAACGACCGCTTTCTCATTTG
The DNA here is from genome assembly GCA_014220935.1 of Platorchestia sp. MABIK. Lineage (NCBI taxonomy): Eukaryota > Metazoa > Arthropoda > Malacostraca > Amphipoda > Talitridae > Platorchestia > Platorchestia sp. MABIK. The sequence goes on from JACJUY010007576.1 coordinate 25,003, forward strand.
AAACGAGGAAGTTGGGTTTTGTCACTAATTATTGACGATTCTGAATATGTTATATTTTCATTACTTCTACTCTGGTGGCCGTGCGTGATTGGTGTCTGACAGCACGATCAGCAACCAGAGACTGCGCAGCTCGGATCGTTGCTGAAGCTGTGCTTCATTCCATTTTCCTCTCTAATCGTGTTCATTAAGCTCGAGCTACATTTTTGCGAATCTATGTTTCATCACGCCGAGAGAAACTTAGTTACAGATTTAATGCAGACACTAGAAGTTCTTTTTTTTTTATTTTCAACGGGTTCAAACACAGCTTATCACATTAGCACTTGAGTTCAATCATAGGAACCAAGGAAGCTCGCTGAAGAAAATGTTACTAGCGAATGTGGATTCCTACGATAAATCTATTCATGTTTCAAAACCTAATTCGTGAGAGGATATCAGATTGGTCATTCCGTGGACAAAATTCCTACGGATGACTTTTCCAAATCAAATTTGAAATTTTTGGCCAGTAAAAGGCCAATCTCGCTACCTGGATTTGCGCCATCTCATCTATAGCAAAAATTAATTACTTCACTACGACGAACGAGTTGAAAATAAACGTAAGCGCTACTGACTGCACCGACTCAAAACGCGGCCCAGTCAAGCGCTTGATGCTGGTCAAAGTTTTGCGCTCGAAATTTCAAGTTGGGGCTCACAGAATAACAACTGCGAGATCACCTCGATCAAGTCCGGGCCTAATCAAGTTTTCGTGGTCAAAATAAAAAGCAGTAGGAAGACTTCGAGTTCGTGTAAGAGACAAAGTTGACCATCGCCTGCCCAATATTCGAGCGGCACCCTCGGGGAGCATAAATATTTTAGTGCCTCCCGACCAGCATCACAATGCCGTGAGCTCCAGCGACGGTGCTACTAAGCCTCCACCAGCCATGTCAAGCCTATTTAGGTTCAAAGCTTGCTCAGGAATTTCAACTCGTGAACTTATTTAAGGAGACTGTCCCAGTGCAGTAATTGTCCCGGGAAATTGGATACCGTCAAATAACATTATGGGTCACACGTGGAAAATACTGGTCTCAACAGTACAAATCTTTGTTAGAAATTAGCTGGGAGTAGCTGTGAGATTTTACGCAATAGATCCTTAATTTCCCCACTTTGTGGGTGTATATCACTCAGTTTAAATTGAGCTGAGGCATAATGGAGGAAGATGGGAAATGTTCTGAAACAATTTGACAGATAGTGAAGAAAAAAGATTGCCATTCTACAATAATGAGTTTACTACGAACGAAGAGCGCATTCCCTAACTTGGAAAATTTTTACGCTCTACATAGAACGCACCACCAAACTAGAGTTTGAAGAAAAATTTTGTGAACTGAGAATTACATCCCTTTGAATTTAGGAATTAATTTTGTAGGCGAAAAGCATGCCCTCAAAGAAAGATTGCTAGCAGGATTTCACTGCTGACATGAAGTGATGAGAAAAAAAGGTATTCCTTAAATGTTCGCACATCAACATTCAACTCAAAGATGGGAAAATAATGCACAGGTATTATAGCAAAACATGTCCGGTTCTCTTTAAATTGCCAAAATAATTGCCATACCCTCCGTTTCCCCTCCCTGGAAATAATTTGATGAGGAACTAAAGTATGTAAAGTGCTGCGTTTTCATCTAATAATGATTTTATTCCAGAACACTGCATTTAACGAGCAATTTGGAGGGAATTTCTTCCATGGTCTTCAATTTGAAGAACTTTAAAAAGTCTTTACGCTCTCATTCATCGTGTGAACCCTAATAAAAATCTTTATCGCTATTTTTACAGGCAGCAAACAATCAGCGCATTAGTCATTTTTCTTGCCACAGCCCCAAGGCAGTTTTGCGCAGCGACAAGACAGTTTAGCGCAGCCACAAAGCAGTTTTGCGCGGCCACAACGCAGTTTTGCGCATCCACAAGGCAGTTTTGCGCCTCAACAAGGCAGTTTTGTGCAGCCACAAGGCAGTTTTGCGCATCCGCAAGGCAGTTTTGCGCAGCTATAAGGCAGTTTTGCGCAGTTACAAGGCAGTTTTGCGCAGCCACAAAGCAGGTTGCGCAGCCACAAGGCAGTTTTGCGTAGCTACAAGGCAGTTTTACGCCTCCACAAGGCCGTTTCAGCCACCATCTTTGCTGCGGTCACCAGTGACCTACCCTCACTATAGACGCTACTGCTCTAAATCGTACAGCGCGGGCTTCACTGTGCACAAGCCAGACTCGACTCTTCACTCAGTAGGGCGATCTAAATGCAGATTGTAATTATTGTTATCTTGTATTCAATGTTGATGTACATCCCGTAGTCCCCATTGCTTTAGTACTCAATATTATCAGTAACGGATAAAGTTAAGCACTAAAAATTTAAAAGCAAATTATAAAATTCATAAAAACTTTTTGAACGTTTCGGGATAAATCCCATCATCAGCTGAAAAACACACGTCATGAAAATAAATGTGATTAGTTACCGACACCAACGGTTCACGAGATTATAATAAATTAAATGGAAATGCACTTTAGGAAAGAACTAGACAAATCATTCAGTGCTGGTCTACCCTTTAAAATATGCAGTGATTCTAAAATACGTACGTCAGTGAAATTTGACTCCTGCCATATGGTTGAAAAATTATTGTTGGAGATTATTGAATTGAAGTTGTTTGCGTGAATATACGGATTGCAGAATGGAGTGGTTGTCCTAGCCTTGATCCTGTGCGGTGACTCCCCTATGATCAGCGGTCCTCTGTCCCAGGGTACAACCGGTACAACCGATGTACCTGGATGCACACTGTGCACAACTATACTCATGAACGATTGAGGATCGCATCGCAACGGGAAGTTTTTCCTTGAAACTGAAAAACAATCTGATACAAAAGTTGTTCACAAAAATAACACACAAATTAATTTTCAAGAATTTAATCACAAGAGATTTTAGGTCTTCTTTAAGTTTCTCTGATTGAGCACCTAAATATGGGAGAGAAATGTAAAGCTTATATTCCATAATGGAACTTTTTGTGCATATTACTCCGAAATTTGTCTCAAAGCATGATGTCATGTTTACAAGTAAATGTCAGATTTTGATAATGCAAATTCTACCATCACCAACACTCTTCATTCATTTCGTAGACAACAGATGAGCTAAAAAATTCTCGAATTACTCTTATGAGCTCTTTTGATGTGAAAAATAAATCCTGCCTATTTGACCAATCGTAAGACTTATTTTTGGATTTACTGCTTCGTCTTGTCGTCCCTGTCGTCGTTGGGAGTCCAAAGTTTAGATAATCAAAGTCTGTTTCAAGTTTGCATGTACGGAATGCGCCTACTATGGGTCGATGTTTCCAAGTCTAGCCTTTTGCAGCGCGAGAAGAATTGTTCTCATGAGAGCGTACACGCGTTCCAGCGAAGGTTTCACTTTCAAAATCCCATGCATACGTTGTGGAATCGCATTTATTTTAGACCTCACTCGCGAACAGTGGATGTAAACATGACAGGGCTCTATTTTTAAAACTAATACTCTGAGTTAGAGTCACCCCGGTGGAGATGTGAAAATCCTGAAATCAAATTTTTTTGCTCTAATATTCGAGTGCAAAGTCGCACAGTCAACCAATGATTGACGTTTGTCTTCGTTCATCTGTAACTTGAATCCTGATAAGGTAACGAGACTAAATTGTCATGCAACAATATTTCTTGAACATAATCCTCACGGAAATGGTGAGTTTTTGAACGTTATTCTGCCGTCGTCTCAGATGAAAGCCAATATTATTGATTCTCAACAGCGATATAATTTACTTATCCGCATTGAAAAAGTCGCTACCCTCTTCACTATCCATCATTATACTTACAACTTTCTAAAAAATTTTCCCCTCTGTTACCTTGAAAGAGGTTTTCATTGCCTTAGATCGAAGAAAACAGGAAAATAACTTTTACGAAGCAATTTCATTATTATAAAAAGAAAAATGGCCATCTGCACGATACCGTTTCCCCTAAGTAAAATACAGGCTTTGCCAAATGTGGTGCTATCAGTCTTTTGCATTCCTCAGGGCTTGCTCCGCATCCTGCTCATATGAAGGCACTATGTTGTGAAATTAGGTCGTTGTATGTGAGGACAGCGTTAATGCAGTGATCTTGACCTCTTGGAGACAGGGTTGTGATGACGTGTATCATTTTTCCATTCATTGGCTTACTGCTTACTAGTTTTCGGGAACAGTTGTTGTTTTATTAACAATTTTAGATGATAATCATTTTGGATAATCTAATCATTTTGAAGAACTAATCATTTTGTAATGACAACATGGAGTATTGGACAAAGTAGGAATACGTCGTTTTCTTTTCAGTTTTTCTAGATCGATCTGGTTTCAAAGCTCATATATCTATCGATAAGCAAGTCATATCTCACAGCTTTGTTCATGCGCGTAACTAATTTCACCTTTTTCTTCACATTTCCCTCAGTTTTTGTTCTTTTTTCATTTCCTCCTCTTTACATCCTCTGCGCAAAATGCACTGAAGATAAAATATAAATCGACTACAACAAATAATCTCACTCATAGTAGAGCGACGCATTTAACAATATGAGCAACAATCTCTAAAAAATCCATTGCACACAAGTCTTTGGTGTTGTGTGTTTCAGGGGCTTGAACCTTTCAGTCTGTAAAGAAAGTTATTCATCAATAATTGTAATCAAAGTAGGGGTAATTAATAGACAAAAACTAAAACTACAAAATAATTAAACATAAAAAATGTCTCAATTCAATAAAAACATTATGACTTTAAATGCATTTAGTTTTACTACTTCAAATATCAAACAATAACCCGAGACAGCTATAATGTAAATAATAATAGTCAATATAACTGTAGAGAGAAGGGAAGCAAACGCAACATCAAAAAACACAACACGCAGTAAAAACATCAAAACGTAGGCATTAACACTCACATCAGCGTTAACGATAATTCACACAGGACAAAACCTGCATCACGCTCTAATATAGAACAACCCAAAATCCCAGCGAAGGCAAGCCCTGAGGAAGAGTTAGTGCGATTTGGGCCTGACGAGGAGCATTACTTTGGAGGGAAGACGCGGCCGCTGCGCCCATATTCCGAGGTTAAATCCTTCAGAAGCTGCGATGCAATCATCTTTTAGCGCAAGTTGAGGCGCGCGCTGCACATCGCCTGAAGAGGACGCCTATAATCAGGCGCTAGGGGCAGTCCAGGCATCCCAGGGCGATCGTTGCTGTGGCTCTTATTGGAAAATGCGGCGGCAATGACTAATTGACCATGCTTCCAATATGCAATGGAAATTCAGCGAAAATGAGGGGAAGCTCCGCAAAAATAAGCGAGGCTTCAACGGACGCGGGATGTTGAGTGGAAGATGGAGGAAATGTGCGTTGGCTGGGTGGAAATGCATGATGGATGGGTAGGAAATGTGCGTTGGTTGGGTGGAAATGCCTGTTGGATGGGTAGGAAATGTGCGTTGGTTGGGTAAGAAGTGTGTGTTGGTTGGGTAGGATAAGTTCGTTGGTTGGGTAAAAAATGTTCGTTGGTTGGGTAGGAAATGTGCGTTGGTTGGGTAAGAAATGTGTATTGGTTGGGTAGGAAATGTATTCTGACGCAGTTATAACTGTGCACTATTTGGTGGCGATAATACCTCCTGGTTAGGTTGTGAAGCATGAGTAAGGAATGAAAGGCAAAAAGAACGTGGGTTTTACCCTAGAGTGAGACGAGGTTACCTGCAACATTTTATTCACTAACGCAAATACCTGTCATAACCATCATGAGCGAAGTAGAGGTCACGCTCCGTACGAAATCCTTTCGAAAAACATAATGATTCGTTCAAATGATTCGTTTATTTTTACGCACATGTTTTCCGCTTTTTAAATTTTTTCTTCGCAATCTACATGCTGCGTCTGTTTCATCTGAAGCCAGGAAAACGCTATCATACACTGTATGTCTCGAGTGAAAATTAACTCTTTGGCTGCTTATTTTACCAAAATAGTTATCCGTGAGCCGATATCAATAATATCTACACAATGGAGCAGATTTCCAAGTCAGCAGAATTTGTAATTTTATAATGACAGCTTCAAACTGCCCCCTATTATCAGCAGTGTAAATTCACACAATCCATCTTGCATGGCCCTGCGGGACAAAATGACATTTCCAGGATGATCAATACTTTGAGTTTCGTCAGAATTTTACGCTAGTGTTCAGTGAACTACGGCCGAGCTCGACAGCATAGATGTAAGGACGGAAAATTAAAACATCGGCAGACTGAACGCTAAAATTGCGTAAAAATCCTACTGTTAAACGTTGAGCAGTTATTGTGTTAAACAAAGTCACAGTTACGCAGTATGTTGGTGAACAGCGTCGCGAGAAAACGGTCAGTTACAGCATTCATTAAGTTAACGTAGATGATACGTCAGCGTTCCACTACAAATAACTGTACGCCAAATGCTTAAAATTGAAGTTCCGCAATACCTGAAATCTCACTTTAACAGCGAATTTATTTAGATTTTGCATTCATTCAAATTTAGTTATTGGCGTGATGATGACAAAATGCACGTAAAATGTCGTAAAATTTTATGAGAATTAACAAATATAAGGCGAAGATGTGCTGCCAAACGCTATTTTTCGGCAGCGCATCTTCGCCTTATATTTCTTAATTCTCATAAAATTGGTTCGTTTTTTCGTTATAAAGATGTCAAACCTAAGCGAATGCGGGCGTCCGTTGTGTACAAGTTTAGTTGTGTACAATGTACATCGGGCTATGTCGGAATGACGACATTGCCATTTTACGTGCGGATTGCCCAGCATCGTGGTGTGAGCGTTAAAACGGGGAATCGACTTACGCAGCCCGGTCATTCTTCTGTCCGCCTTCATGCGGAGCAGTGCAGTGCCCGTGTGTCTGAAGATGAGTTTGAAATTTTATGTTCTGCTTCCAATGATTTGGATTTGAGAATTGTAGAATCATTGTCCATAGCTAAAGACAAACCGGTTCTTAATAATGCCACCAGTTCATTCCCTTTACAAATTTATGTTTAGTTCATTTACTTGTAGAATAGAAAAAATTTAAAATAATATTGCATTTTTAACCTTTTTCATTGTAAATTTCATATTTGACTTTCTTATGATGGAGCTGGACTCCGAAACGTTTAAGAAAAATAGGACTACTAGTTTTTCAGTTTCTTTACTTCTATAGATTAGGTGTGAAAAGAAAGAAATGAAATTAAAATGATTTCACTACGTGCTGTGTTCTTCGTTTTCAAGTTCCTGATGAGCATTCGTCTGAAGAATTACGAATTTCCTAGAGATTATGCTTAGGTGGCTGAAATCATAGATGCTCCGGCGAAATAGAGTGGGTGATTATTGCTACTTACGAATGGCCTATGAAGTCGCTGTGCCGAGCATCGCCACAGCACCTCAATTCATTTAGATATTGGGTTCTAGTAATACGTGCGTACTATTAAAAATTTTTTTTGCAACAAATATGTGAAAAATAATATTTTCATGTGATCAAGTTAATTCGCTGGCCCCTTTTTGAATGAATTCAAGTTCTATCTGCATTGATCTTTCAAACAGTTAATGAAACTCGTAGATATGCTGTGTGTATCTATTTCTACCTTAATCGAAAGGACTTTTTAAAGTACATTTGGACGAGTAAAAAACCATAGCGTAGAAGAAACGCATGCAGCATGTGGTTAAATAATTATATTTTCTGACACGTCTACCAATTCACTAACTTTCAAAAGATTCTGGGTTAATGAAATTTCCATCATTTTAACTTGGAGATTTTTTTCAATGAAAGAAAATACATATGTTTCAGGATAAAAAAAACTCCGAAGTACAATCACTTATGGGATTGCTACTAAGACGACAAATTGTAAAGGACTTACTGAAAATCTAAGTAATGCGTGCATATGGAACAAAGTAAATAATCGCTTGAAATAATTAACACCAGGAAGAACGATCAAATCATGTTTTATAAGCTCCATGATATTTCTTGCCGGCCTAATTATACGAGGGGAGCGGAATTTCAAAGTTTAGTTATATTCTATGCACCAACTTGAATAACAATGCTGCTTATCTGTTGAAAGAAAATATTAAAGACCACGATGGAACTAATCATCTAATTACAAAGTGAAAATTACCTACTATATTTAGAAGCAAAATATCAAAGCACAATCTTCAACACTGACATCAGTTATAATGATAATCCATATAAAACAAAAACCGCATCACGCTTCAATGCAACAACCCATAATCTTAGCAAAAATAATAATAATGTTAGCACCCATCTGGAAATAAGTTAGGAACAAGAGTTTTTAAGTCATAACTCTGTGCATCAGCAATAACTTTGACAAATATTTGTAAATTAAAATTGATATATATAGACACAATTTTTCTATAAATGTTGTGGTGTAAATACCTGTCAAAACTATCAAGAGCGAAGTGAAGAGGTCATGCTCCGTACTAAGCCCTTTCAAAAAACATAGTAGCTCAAATGACTCGTGTATAACGGCTGCGTAAAAGCTGCATTAAAAAGAGCACCACATTACAGTACAATACTACAATGCACGTACCTCTCCCCAGCCCACGGTATTCATCGAATTCCTTCATCTCACACTCTTTTGCACGCACGCACGATTGCTCTAAAAATTCTACACGTACTTCTAACGATGATGCGTTCTTGAATGATCCGTCAAGGATTGACCCAAGTTTTACGTTCACATCTTCCAGTGCAGTGGCTTGCACAGCAGAAATCCTTCCCTCTTTGCTATGCCTGTAGGTAGCTTGCGACTTTTTAGGTTAATTACCACCATGTCTTCGCTGTCCCCCAGCTGCTACTGTATGGTTTTCTCACTTATCCGATCGGTTCTGAACTCTCGTTCCCCCGTAACTTCTACTTACAAAAATGATGTACTTCAATCAATGATATAAACATAATAGTTTTCCTCACTGTTCGCATTCCCATAAAGATTCTACTTACAGTGATGTACTTCACTTACAGATGTAAATATATTAGGTTTCCTGATCGTCCGAGTTCCAATGAAGTTTCTACATACCACAGGTGTGCTTCAAATACCGAGATAAATATTCTACATTTCCTTAGTGTTTGCATTCCAATGAAGTTTCTTCTATAACAATGGTTAACATCAATTACTGATTCATTTAAACTTATTAACTCACCTGATTGCACTGATATATCACAATAAAGTAGTATACCCTGAGGAAATTATCAACAATAACTCGATGATGATAAAGAAAAAGGTATGAAGAAGACCGTACGTCAGCATGAAAAATACAACAATAGATGTAATGGAAGCACCACAATAGTTACAGTATGAGCACAACAATAGCTACATTAAGAGCACCGCAATGGCTACATTAGGACCACCACAATAGCTACATTAAGAGCACCATAATAGCTACAGTAAGAGCACCACAATTGCCTCATGTAGTGCAATAGTCAGATAAAGAGCAGAACAATAGCCGCACTATAGGCAGGGCAATAACAGCAACAGGAGAATGACGGTGTAGGCATATTATATCATTAAGACAAGCACAACAATAACTTCTCAAAGAGAAAAGTAAAAGTGTCATCGAGAGGCGCATCACAGCACCACATGAAGAGGCGCATCACAGCACCACACCACCAGCAATGCATCACCACACCACCAACACCAAGAAGCGCATCACAGCACCACACCACCAGCAATGCATCACCACACCAAGAGGCGCATCACAGCACCACACCACCACCAACAATGCCCCGTAATAGCCCCTCGCAGGAACAATGCATGAGCTCAGTCTCCCTCTTAACGCAATGAAGAACTCCGGTAATCGCGTACCTGCTCTGGAGACCGTGCTTGGTGCCTCTAACATCGCCACTGCAGTGAGATTCAGCACTAGTGCCTAAGTGTTAAGTTAAAATTTATGCTGAATTTTTGACGGCGTCACTTCAATGAGATTTAGCAGGAAAAGTAGTTTCCCGTCTTCGCTCTTTCTGATAGCGGTTTTGAATTAAAAACTATGTTGAACATTAATTTTTTAACTTCGTCTCTGCAGTAAGAATTAGCGTTAGTGCCTAGTTGCCTGTCTTCGCTCTTTCTAATAGCGGTTTTAATTTTTAAAATAGGCTAAGCATTTAACATCGGCACTGTCAGAAGATTCAGAAGATTCGGCACTGCTCAACTATGTTGAGCATTTAACATCGTCAGGAAGAATAGTGCCCAAGTTGCCCGTCCTCGCACTTTCTCCAGCGTGTGGAATAGAGGTTTTCGTTTGAGAACCTATGTGGAACATATAACATCGGCACTGCGAGGAGAATCAGCGGGAAAGGAGTGCCCAAGATCCCAGTTTTAGGTCTTCATTCATCATTTGGAATATCGGTTTTGATTTAAAAAACTAATTGAACATTTGACGCCGTCACTGCAATGAGATTCAGCAGCAAAGTAGTGCCCGAGTTACCCTGTTCTCGGTCTTTATTCATCATGTGGAATGTTAATATAGTGACAGCTGGGGAGAGTGAATTATCAGCGTGTTATGGAAAAGCAATGGCTGGAAATCCACTGAAAATCTTCAAATGTTCCTACTAGATTAAATGAATGTTGTGCTTTCCCTTCAAGTGTTTGCACACTTATGAAATTAAGCGAAGATCAAGAGTTTCTAAGTCTTAACTCCGTGCATTAGCAAAAACTTTGAGCAATATTTGTTGATCAAATTTGATGAACACACACACGATTTATGAGATACTTCTTCATGTATGAATGCAGCTGTTAACTTTCGGTCGTTCGCGAGCTGAATTTTATTTAAATCGATGGGAGGCAATAATTTTGTGTAAGGATTGCTAACAAGTGCGACGTGCAGGGAACAAGCAGGTCGGGTGTAACGTTACAGTTCAGCTGAGAGCAGATTTTTTACACACAACCAAAGGCGTGTGAGGCTGAGCATGATCGTGCCGGAGTCGAGCCTAATGACCGACTGGGCACACTGGTACAAATTTCACTGTGCCGCTACCAAGCTATTTGCATTGTAGAAAGAGACATAGTGCTGCTTCATTGAGGTGCTGACTAATAGTTCAACTTTTTGCCCCACAAATAAACTAAAATTTTCGAAATTTACTGCGCAGTCCACAGGATTTAACAGAAATATCCGAGAATTGAGCAATATTCGCTCAGCTTTGACGTTCGCAGGGAAACGACATATTTGCGTGGGCAAGAGATTACGTTTATCGTTGCTGCGAGGGTTTACTCACGATTTCTTCAACAAAGATTCCATGCGAAAGCTCAGTCTTCATCCTAGAGAGTGAATGTTATTTAACCAGCTGGCACAAAGAGCGTCACAATTCGTGACTAGTTTCTATAACTTTTGGCAACAAATTCTGACTCACCCATCTGCTGGCTTGGACATCTGTTCCACTGCATAGATATTATTGATATCGGCTGACGTACGGTCAGCGTTTGCCGCCACCAGGTCATACAGTTCCTGTTATTGAAGTCAAGAAGGATTTCTCGGTTAGGTCGGGTTTCGCAGTGGTAACCTATTTAAATAGAAATGATTTAACCAGTTCGTAGAATGCATCCCACTCGATCCTTATAAAGCCTGAGAGCATCACTAAAATGGCTTGAAAACACGTTGCTCTTGTCATGTTTGCATTTGAAATGAGACCGCCAGTTATAAACGATTTATCGGCATCCCAAATCCATGCCGCTTTCTTAATGAAGTCATGATAAAGAACAAAAAATGTGATCATTGAACTCACGATAGAAATGCTCAAGAAAGTGCAAGCATATTATTTTCAGCTTGAAAAACACTGGGGTATGTGAAAAGTGATGAATGCAATACATTTTGATTAGCTATTCTCTTAGTTTTATTAAAAGATTTGACGTGACATTTTAAGTATTGACAGGAGGCCCAAGTATTTACACTTTAAATCCAACAAGATTTTCCGTTATAGAATAAAGAAGGAGTTAAACAATACCTTGGTGAGTTCTGTAATCCTGAGATCATTTGAGTTTTTTTTTCGAATTGATATCCACGTTGAGCTCACGCATTGCAAACTTCAGCACGGCTATTTTTGAAGTCGAGCTTACGGTGACTTCCAGAATATTTTATAAAATAACTTTGAGATGTATAAATCAACGGATACATGAAATGCGAAGTAAAAATGAAATAATAAATGAAGTATATATAAATTGTGAATTGTGAAGTAGAAAATAAATGATAAATGAGGTATAAATAAAACGAAGAATGAATAAATTGTGAAATGTGACGTAAAACTGAAATGATAACTGAAATATAAATAAAATGAATATAAGAAGAGTCAAAATGGCCCCCCGTTGCAACTACACACAGGCTTGCACGCTTCTTACTTCATATGTTACCTCCGCTAGAAAACAAACCTGACTTAAATCTCAGTGGCTTCGTTAGAAAATATGCGACAATTTTCTGAACATCCTGCTCTTTTATGAGTATGTAACTACGAACAGTCCCCGGCGAGGCCATTTAAATGGAATTTGAAAAGCGTATCTGAAAGCAAAACACGAGAAGCTGTGCGTGTAACATTTGATGCACGAAATGTGTGCTCACATGTAGGTTATACATTTTTCTACGTACATAGATAGATACGAAGTGATTAAAATAATGTTTTAACTTCAAAAAACACTTCCAAACACTCGTAAAAGTGACACGTACCCTCACTCGCTTACTCACACAAATTTTAATTCGAATTATAGTATTAGGTATGATTTAAGTTTATTGTAACAGTCCATTGAACGAAATAACGATTCCTTATATTTTAAAAGTAAATCACGAGGACTCTTTGCAACTGGTGTTGATGCTACTGATCGTGAACTTCGAAGCTGGCGATGCCAGAACACTGGGGTCTTACATTTCTTTGGTTCGTTGCGGCATCCAAATTGATATTTGATCCCTTCTGTTGCGTTAAGGAAAAACTTTGTAGAGCATCGCATGAAAACAATACGCGCGCTCGAAAAAGCGTCGTTCCTGCAAATTTGGCAAGGTATAAATTTCTTTGGTAAAAATCGCATTGGAACAAAATATACTGCACAATGGAACAGAGTTTGAACTCTCCATGGCTTTGGGGAAGAGAATGATCTTTGAAAACAGCACTCACGCACAGCATTCAATATGACCGAGAGTTTTTACTGCTGGAAAAATGGTTGAAACATTGAGCTGATCTCTGGCACCGTGTTGAAGACGCGGCAATCCGGCTTATCATGTTAAAAAACGGCGCAATACGATCAATGCTTGCAGAATTCGCGAGCGTGCGTGATCTTTTAACAGAAGAGCATACGTTAGGCACGAGTCAAGTAAATCCGCGAAGTTCAATAAAATCTCATGAGTTGGAACACTGGAACCGTGCAAGAGAAGTTTTGTCTCGCGAACGCTCTCGAATTTTGAGATGTTCTCTTAATTCAAATCAGATCGAACTGAAAGTCACTTTTGAGCCTGGCGGTTCAGCACCGTTGACAGCTACACACGCATGCTGAGCGTAGAATTTCCGAAAATTAAATTAACATTTCTTACTGGCAAGAGGGTTTTAGAATGCTTTTAACATAGGAGATTTTAAAGTGTGGAGAGCATTATTCAGAACTCCTTCCTAATGAAGTCTGCATTCGTAGAACCTCGAGAACAGTATTACTTGAGTGTAGATTTTGTTTCTTAGAATGTTAAGATTGTATAAAAATTTATGATTGCGTTTTACTTTATGTAGGTGGAATCATCAAAGTAGATATTCCAGTGAAAAATCCTTATTTTAAGACTTCGAACTGACCATTAAATAAACGTTTTAAAAATCAAACTTTAAATTAAATAGGAAGCCTACAAGAGGGTGTCTCAATAAAATGTATTCACGCGTTGACTGCCCAGTGCTCATGTATTTCGCTTTGATGCAAGTGTTTATTGTCATAGATGCAAGTCTATAGTGACTTAAATCGAAGAAAATGACACTATACGTAAGGAAATTAAATATCAAATATGATATCTTAGTTGCGTTTGGAAAAAATACATGAGTAATCATTGTCAGTCAACGGAGGAGTACATTTTTGTGATCTTGTGTGTACGAAAAAGTGATTTCTTGTTTTGCTGTTCTGCTGATTAGCTGAGATTTTTTGTTTTGCTCATTAACTGTGATTTTTTGCTAAGCTGATTAATTGTAATTTCTCGTTTTGCTGTTTAACTGAGATTTCTTATTCTGCTCATTAACAGGGATTTCTTGCTCAGCTGATTAGCTACGCTAATCAAGTCTCAAGTCTTTCAATTCAAGCGTAAATGACGGCGCGGCTTTTTTAATAAGCAGCAATTATTCACCGCATTTCATTAGATGCTCAATGGCAAGTTTACTAAATACACGAAGATCTTCCTCAAATGTGTTTCCGAATATTTTTTCATAATATACAATTTGTGAAAAATAAGTTGAAGCGTTAAAAACTCACCACAGTTTCTTTCAATATGCAAATGCATGTTTAAAAATTGTGTACTAATTTCGTAAAAATAAAAACACACGTTGAAGTCGATTCGCTGAGTAGCAAATAAAAAATTTCGGAGTGTATGAAGAATTTAAATTAATTTCTTTGTAATTTTAAGTTGTAAGTCTACATATATTGTCAATGGACACATTTATTATAACGGGGAACAAATTTACAGCGCTAAATGAATGCTTGCATCAACTTTTTACTAGGAAATTTACTGAAAACGCTAGAAAAAATTGAGTCGACTTATAGTGCAACGAAAATTATTGACCGGTTATGAGCTTCAGACTCGCATTTCGTATCAGCTCAAAATTTGTGAACCTTTTCAATAAACACTTCACGTCAGACACTGGAAAACTTGCAAAAAATTTGAATCTTCGTAACTTTTTGACCGCAACGTACGCCACCGGTGGCCACGGAGGGGATTTTCATAATGCTGCTGACCGACCAGTGGTCACAAACTCAATTTTTCTTAAATACTTACTTTACAGCTAAATAAAGGCACGATCCAGGAAACGTTGGCTATTTTCAAAGTTGCGCTCTTCAATTGGCTTTAAATTTTAGTTGAATATTGACCTCCAGTTTAACCAATTGCGTTCAAAGTGTCAAAATAAATTTCGATGCTCTGATGAACCTTATACATTTCCCTTCGGAAGACATGAGCACCTCACCAGGCAGTCCTTGTCGAGCAATGTTCATTTTGTTAGATGTTCTAAAATTATCCCGAAAGGAACACAAATCTATAGTTAAAGTTTATTCTATGCAGTGTACCAGATTTACATTCTACGTCTTACTGTACTTTTTATGATTTAAGATGAAACTTGCTGCTGATTTACCCACGGTTGTTGTATAACATGTTGATAAAAAGCCCATTGCCCAATAAACTCTTCAGCATTATAATAGGGAAAGAAGTCGTTTGAATGAAGCAGGGATAAATAGGATAGGATACCCGCATAAAACATTATTTCATCCACACATGAAAACATGATTGAACACTTAACGTACGTATTTAAACCACAGAATAATAACGCAGATTTTCATTGCTCACAACGATAGGTTTTTATACAGAACAGCAACATCTTTTTTTGAGGTTGACGGTTTCGCTTCAGTCGATCATCCCTTGCTGGAGGATCTTTCTCAACTTTGCGGTCGGAAGCTCAAGCCACCAATGGCTTCATTTCGAGCATAATTTCCCTGGCAGAGACCGTCAAATCTTAGCCCCTCGGCAGCTTTTGGACACTTCGGCGTGGACGCTGTGACATTCTACGTAATATCAAGGCTGGCTAAAAAACAAAGATGAAATGAGACTTTTGAGAAAAGCGTAGCATATGCTCGAATTGGTGGCCGAAGGCTCAGGAAATGAAAGTCCGTGTCACGGAGGCTATCTTTTTCCTTTGGTTTTAAATGTAGAAGAACACAAATGTTCTTGGAATAAAGGGGATTTCAAGTAGGCAAGAATCTGACGACTGATTTTTTACACAGGAATTGAAGAGTTATAAGGAAGTACTGATAGCCTTGAAGCTACGCTTCAGTTGCCTATGAACAAAAGTTTACGAATGAAAATAACTTGGGATTCAATGGAGGAGCTTTTTGAGCCAAATTAAAACTTTCTCAATCTTCGCAATTCATTACGATTTAACTGACAACCATCTTAACTATTTATAAAGACCACTGACAACCATTCACAAATGTAATCGTAAAATTGCAGCAAGACCACCGAGTTTACTTAAAATAAAAAATTATAAGAAGATGTTAAAATACTACCTGTCAACTTTCATGATATCACTTTCTGGCGCCGTCTTCACCTTTCTTTAATGTGAAGAACCCTAAAAAGCACGAGCAATGACAGGTATAATTCTAAATCCTCAATCAAAATCTCATCCGATGGAGGTGATCGTGTTAATGAAGGAGCAAAACCAATTTTGTTGGGTTACCTGAAGCAGTTGAGGCAGTTCTCAAGACTCAGAGTCAAATTTTTTAGCAGGTCTGTGAGTGAAGATGTGGTGTGGCTTGTGGGTCTCTCACTTCTGGATGAATGCGAGGCTGCAACTTAGAATTTAACTTCAACTTTCAAATGAAGCCAAGCTATCAAGAACCGTGAACAAAGTAAAGTAAGGAACTTAGGTTAGCATTTTCAGAACGAGCGCTAGCACTTTTACGTCCAAATCGCATTGTTGAAGATTAAAGTATTCCGAGTGTGTTTGTGCACCGACGTGAACAAAGTAAATTAAGAAATTTACTTCAGTATGTATGTGTTCACATCTACGTGATAGTAGTAAGTAGGAAGATAGGATAAAAAGCTGCATCCTAACTGCTCGGCTCTCAGATAGATGAAGCCACCTTATTTCTATCTAAACATACGACCTTACGGGCTGGCAAAAAATATCCTTTTTTCCAATAATGGTAACGGAATAATATCGTTCGTTTAAAACTCTATGTACATGTAATGCTTAATAAAACCACGTTCAAGCGAACCGAGCAGTCAATTGATCAAAATCAAATAGTTCCCATCGCAAGGTGTCAATTCAAACAAGATCATTTCCAATAATTAGCGACTGCGCAAATCAAGCAGTGGCACTTACACCACCAATGATGCCTATAACTACAACACCGGTACAGGTTGTTGATATCTACTTGTGCAAAGAAACAGCTGAGTTTTGCTGATATAATCGTTCATTCATCCGCAGTTGACCTTCGTAAATGAGAGACGACTCTCGGATTCTTCGAATCTGTCCCACTTTCAAATTCTTTTCGAAACAATAAATCATGCCACGAAAAGAAAAAAATTGTCGCTCGTGTACGCAAAGTTACGAAGCCCAACAAGAAAGAAGAATTGATAAAAAACAAAATTTTCCCGACATAGTTTTGCGTCTTTTAAAACTTTAAATCAGGAAGAACTGTACAGAATATATGTACAGTATATAAAAACTCGCAGCCAGAGCTCCTTTTCTGAAAGCTATTCTCATTCTGCGAACTACCATTAAACTGACGGTTGCAATGACTCGGACTGCTACGACGACACTGACAGGTACGATAGCACTGACAGGTACGATGGCACTGACAGGTACGATAGCAATGACAGGTACGATGGCACTGACAGGTACGATGGCACTGACAGGTACGATGGCACTGACAGGTACGATGGCACTGCCAGGTACGATGGCACTGACAGGTACGATGGCACAGGAACACGATAACCTCCACTGCAGGGCCAAAATTTTACACCGTGGTACAGCTTCACGGCAAGCTTCTAGTGCACAGAAAGCTTAGACGCACACACTGCCACAGTTACACTCACAGAGTTACAGCCACACTCACGTGCAGAGCAACAGCCACACACACACACACACACAGCTACAGCTACATAGCCAGAGCCACACAGAGCTACAGCCACACACACAGAGCTACAGCCACACAAAGCTACAGCCACACACACAGAGCTACAGCCACACAGAGCTACAGCCACACACACAG
>JACJUY010007577.1:2635-42958 GCA_014220935.1 Platorchestia sp. MABIK
ACGTCCCTTAGGTTCTCTCTTGCTCGGCCAAAACACATCGGCGATACGTCCTCGATTTTCAATTGGGAGTTTATCGATGTCGCCAAGCTCCAGTCGTACTTCCCGTTTTCGACGTTCGACACACAGGGAAACAAATTCAGCTGGTTGAAACTGAAATTGCTGATAGTTTCCCAGGTATGTCATTAACTTTCGTATGAGTTCCTTTACAGGATTGGGTAATGAATGCAACATGACTGTTGTCGATACTAACAATTTTCTAACGATTGTGTGAAGTACAAGACGATAGTTCTGAACAATAAGTTATCCAGCAAGGATTTGTTAACCTACAGCGCTTGAGAGCTTTTTCGGACTAGCTTGATCTCTCAGTGATGTTCTCATGGTTGCTATTGCATGGTATGACCCAGGATGGGCCCCAAATTATTTTCATAGACGAGTCTCTAGTTCACAGGCAAGACACTATTGGGAACCATGGTAGCTTCTTTTCGAGAGGGAACTACAGCCCATGATATAATACAGGATCCAACTGCCATCGGCCTTCACTTTCAAGTTTAATTTCAAGCATAAATTTTCAAGCAGTATATCAAAGATCACAATGGCTGTCACACTTCTTCTGGATTACAATACTGGAAGCATGGTTTCCTGCAGGGAAGGAAGGCGAAATTCCACACTTCAGAGTATATATTTGATACAGTGATTAGGCATTAGATACGTTAGCAGAATATTTAATCATTCGTAAATGCATAATTTCCGTGATAAACATCGAAATAGATTAGAGAGAAATTTATATATATTTCGAAGTAATTAATGTAACACAGTTAGAACGTTCTAGAAAGGATAAATTTCAGCGCAGAAATTCAATGTTGAACAATTGGATTTTTTTTTCGATAAGTTGGAATACTAATGAAACTTTGAATTCCGTTTCCCACTCATTCGAAAGTAAATTTAATCGTGTGATATTGTTTTAGGTAGAAATCACAGAAAAATCATGGTAGGGATTTCGAAATTTTCTCTTAATATTTTCCCGAAATGTGTAGCTCATTGCCAATTAACATTCATGGGAAATTTATTTTAAATTCTATGATTCAAAATGTGATTCAATGTGTAGCTCATTACCAATTGATATTCACGGGAAATCTAAATTAAATTCTATGATTCAAAATGTGATTCAATGTGTGGCTCATTGCCAATTAACATTCATGGAAAATTTACATTTAATTCTATGATTCAAGACTATTTGAAACGAGTTATAAGGCTAACATAGTTTTGTTGAAAAATTTGGTCTGTTGGGATTATTATTTGACAAAATACTCATAGCCTCATTTGATTAGAGTGTTACATGTTCAGCGGTGAAAATACTACTATAACGATGATTAAATACATCAATGCTAAAAAAAACATTACTTCCCTTAAACATCGCTTCACGGGATGTAACTTCAATGCACTTAGAACAGTTATGCAGAAATGTGTAACTCTATAAATTTATTTAAAAGCGATTACATTGAGATGAAAAATAGCATATATATAGTAGTGTCAAAGTGAAATGAATACAACATTGAGTAGAGAGAAAAGGTGGGATAGTTCTAACATGTAAGCTGGAAATCACATCTAAAAAATGAGCCACTCATTTCATCAGCATTGGGACGCACATTCCTCTTGAATGGGGAAAACGAATAATAAACAAGGTAGAACATTTTCAGCTGATAATCAAAAAGATTTTCCGTATTTCAAGTTCTTATTTGAATTGTTTGTCGTTAAATATACCACAAAGGGAAAGGAAGGTATACTTTAATTAGTTGCAACGCAAAGAGAAAGGACGGTAAACTTTAATTAGAAGGTATACGTTCAGCGTGGTATTATAGCAAATTAACGCACACAAATTTCATTTTTTATTTTATTTAACGTTTTCTTAACAATTAGTTTTGTTCAGCATTTTAATTACCTAAAATTGCCAGTAAAGATTAGATTTTTTCGCTTCATATGATACTTCCATGCAAATTAGTGCCGATCATCGTTATAACTTTCTAAAGTTCATGTACAAATTTCGCTGTGTTTTTTTTAAGGCAATCTTTAGCTTATTTTGCGTCAGATGTCTATTTTTCCCACTATGAAATTTACTTGGATCTACCTAGTTAATATACCTTTATTAAAACTCTATTCCATAAACTTTACTAAACTTTAAACTTTATTCCTATTAAATTTTAACACGTTTAATCACTGATGATGTGTTTATACAGCCGAAATGCCTACATAATTTATTGAGAACAATCGTTTTGAATTTGAAACACAGATCTACGTCATGGAATTCAGCTGAAAAAACTTGACTTTAATCATTAAAAAGAAGGAAGTTTGACAAATAATCATTAGCGAACAAAAGTTATACCTTTCGATAGAGTGTAATTGCGAAACTCTTCACTTCAAGTATCGGATAACGCAATGATCACATCTATTTTTAATTTTTATGAAAACATATTTTCTTTATCTCCGTTAAATGCAAGAGACCTTATTGTGATCCTAAGTATACTGTGGCGTGCAATATACTTTAACACCCTAATTTTAACATGAAGTCAGACACTTTTATGCAAAAAATACTGTTCATTCTAACTCATTAAATTAATTTTCCTTTGACTTACGATTTCGAGATTGATATGCAAACTACATCAAAATGTGTAATCAACTAAAAAGCTTGTGAGAAAATCAGTTCAAATTTTATTGAGTTAGAAGTCGAGAAATTAGATGTACAAAATTACAATGAACAAGTTTCTTCCATGCAAGTTGCGTCAATCGATTCATTTTCTTAAACTTAATCTTGAGTAGTAGTGCATTTGCAGTCATCACACGTTACTATCATATTTAAAATGCGACGGAATTTTTCCTTATTTTTTTAAAAATTATTGATGAAAATGCTGTTAATTGGCAGCAAATATAGCAGCATCTGAGAGAAAATAGTCTAGTTTTATTCATCTTGCCATAAGTGGCACCAAACGACAATGATAATGTGTGAACAGTTTTGCTGATGTTTAGAAAACCAATTAATATCCCCATAGTTCTTACAAACTTTCTTATAAAATATTGCGTTTGATCAAAGGACAAGAACCGATAGCATTTTATGTCGAAGAAAAAGGGTAAAATTATTTCCAGGAATAGGGAAAGTAGGGAAGCGAGCTATGAACATTAACTCTGTCATAAAATAAAACATGGGAGATTCGTTCGAGCGTGAAAATTTAAGTTTCAAAAATATTGCCTACTTTGTCCCCGACGCATCCCAGTGAAAGCCCCAGAAGTGTGATCATCAAATATTAGAAGAAAAACAAAAGTTTAAGTTATTTAATCATTTTTAATTGTAATGTTTTGCAATGTGCGGGATAAAATCCGGAGGTGTAATCAACTGAATAATCTATTAATTTGGCCCAAGAGGGGCAATTACATTTGATTAAATAATTTGAACTTCACTAATCAGCAAAAAGGTTTTCCAAAGATAGGAAGGAAAAAGACATCATGTAGTGTGGAGTACGGATTCTATGCAGGTGTGTTTCCGCTCAAGAGATTAAGATGGGAAGTGAGTTCATAAACAGAATTAAAGTTGAAGATGGTAGTAGTAGTAGTAGGTGCTGTAAAATAGATTCTGGACCGAAAATGAATGATCCGTAACGCAACAAAAGGCTAATCTATTCCTTCAAAAGAAAAGCTTCTGATCTTTCAGCTAAGGACCTCATTCCTTTTCTCTGGGATCATTAATTCCGTAAATAGAATAACTTAATTTACCTGAGCGGCAGAATGTGTTCTCTTTTACGTAGCAAGCGTTTGCTCCCTCATTTACTGGATGATCTGATTGCGGATGAAAAAATCTCGTACCGGAAAATTAGCACAAAAATAGTATTTAATAAAGATAAGTTGCGAAATAATTTTCGGGGAGAAAACAATAAACTATTCTAAAATTTATTTCTTGAATTAGGTTTTTGCGTTCAATTACCATCCGTCCAATTCAATTCTATGAAGAGAATGTTGTTTGAATGAAAAGGATTATTTACTCCAAGATTCTGAGTTCGGAAACTAAGACGGCAAATGAATAACATTGAATGCGTCGTGAAATTTTAATTTTTGAGCCTAAGTTATTGCTTTTAATGATGTTATTAATCGTAAAATCATGTCGAAATCGGCAAAAAAGCGAACAATTTTTAATTTCTATTTATTGCTTCACCATACAATTTTGACCATATGATCGTCAAAATATTGGTTCGATATCCACTGAAATTTTGGTTTTCAAACACAAATGCGATTGACCAGCTGCTCCAATAATCAACGAGTAACTTTAAGTTGCGAAAAATAAAGCTGGCAATGTACTTTCAACGCAATCGCTTTCGAATGTTTGTCGTTTCACTTGGGTCCTGGGAACCGTTGGGGAATAAATTTCCTAATCCTATTTAGATAGAGCATAGACCTCTTGTAAATATCTTCCAAGATAATTTTATTTTTTTCGTACCAGCTAAAGCTTCCAGCCGTTTACGAGCCTTTTTCGAGAGTGAAACATGATGGCAGTAAATTGACGAATCTTTCAAGCCCTTATTTTCGAGTAGTATTCGCATATCATCTTCAGACAGGTGGCATCGTGGCAAGTAGAGATCCGGAGCTCTAAATCTGAATGGGAAAGACGAAATGAATTTTTCGTTTGGTTATCATGGAATAATGAATCAAAGGAATTAAAAAAAGAGAAAATGGAATAAAAGATTAATAAGAAATTAAAATAGAAGTTAACAATTTATAAAATACCATTGATTTCATTCAAAACATTGAAGTCGAAGCTCAGGGAAGATATAAAAACTATAACTGCCACACTAGTGATCAGCTATTAACTGTAATTTGAAAGCAATTAAACATATATTTATATCTAAATATATACAGTTCTTCACAGAAGACTCATGATGAAATGGCAATGAATCGTGATCACATAGCAGCATTAGTCCGAGTGCTTGTTCGTGAACGTTGAAATACAGCAATTTACTCATTGTAGTGGTATGAAGATTGTGGCAGATTCAAATAGAATCCAATGGGTGTGAGAAACATCTGCTGGATGATTTCCTCCAAAACTTGAGTAATGTTATGCTTTGGTGATGAAAAAATTAAAATATGGTGAGTGAAAATATGTTGATACCTAATGGATTCTAGTCATCACTCACCGCTTGTTTCCTTGTTTACTGTACGACTGAATGAATGAAGAAATCGTATCCATGATGCGAAATGGTGCAGCTTTTGAAAGACAAAATTGTAACTAGGGTAGATTTCCAATACACAGTGTGAATTTGAGCGTTGTATATTTTTTTTCTGATGAACTGCGCTTGATTTTCACTGCAACTGATGATTCGAGATGATCTCGCATTGAATATAATCATTTGAACCGATGAATTGTGAGAATTGGCCCTGTTTAAACACCTCTTGTACGCAAGGGATATTGCAACCCTCCTGATATTGTAACAAAATGCTCAAGTACATTATTTCTATTGTTTTAAGAGGTCAATCCGATGAAACGGAAAACTTTTAGCTAAAACAAGATCAACTGCGCTATTATTTTCCATCACTACAGAAATGATTACACAAAACCGAGGTTTTTGTGCACCCATTTGAAAATCAGAAAATCAGAAAATCTCTTCTCCCGTTTTCTGATAATTTCTCCTTTCCTCCATATTCTCTATATCTTGCTGGTCTTTCCAGTCTCTTCACGATGGATTTTCAAATATGCTATTTCAGGTTGAAATCTAACATTAAAAATGTTTCGTTGGGTATGAAATGATCCTCAATTACGTTTACGCTCTCTGCTATGTTTTTTTTTATCGCCTCGAGAATGTTGATGTAATCGTGCTATTGACCTGAAGAATACAATTTATGTGCCTGTCACCTAGGGTGTTTTCAATATCAAACAATTTTCAGCCAGATTAAAACCATGCTTTCTCTCGCGATACCAAGGAAAACTTACAAGAACTTCCCATTACATTAAAATATCGATCCACAGTTAGTGGTGATAAGTATTTTCCCCTGTCTCTCATAAAAAAATGCATGGAATACTATAGTTATAACTTACTTAGATTTCTGGTTTAAATATTCAATTTGAAGCGTTGTCATCCAGCCATGGTCTCCGCTGTGGAGATCAGGAAAATGCAAGTTCCGTACACGCCACCCAAGGGGGTTTCTGTTGATCTTTTCCTTCGACCAAATGCTTCTGTGAAAACTTACACCTGGAATGTTAATGAATGTGTTAGGTTGAATAAGAAAGTCTGTTGAGTAGGATACATCCAATTTTTCTTTTGCAGAGTGATTATGGTAGCTTGATATATTGATATTTTGGATAGAAACCAGAATCCAGACAGCTGATGTGTGGCCGTAAGCAGTAATACAAAACAAGAAGTATAGGTATTAAAAAGAGGTGGATACAAGTAAGGGGTAAAATCGGGAGCAAAAAGTCAGGTGCACACTGTTTAGAGGAAGCAGAAAAATAGCGGAAGCTCACATCAATGTCATTAATTTCATAACTGCCGAGTTGAAAAAATTTGATACGAATTGAAACCTTCATTGGTAGTATGAAAATAGCAAAAACTAACATACGACCGCTGACGCACCTTCTATTCATCGACTAACTGTGAATGAATTGAAAAGTATCAATGCAAACTTTTTATACTTTTGATTATGTGTACATTATCTAATTTCTATAATGAACAAAAACACTGCGTTTTTTTGCACAAGTTCATCGGCGAATGAGTATAGGGGCCTGCAGCATGTATTCTGCTTATTAATGAACTTTTTTTGCTTTACTTACGTATCTCGTAATCCATACTGGTGCTAGCATATACTTTTCAGAATTGAAACCATATTAAATGAAGTTTCGTTTCCTTAATTTGTGCCAAAAGAGGAAATCATTAATCATAATTGTGTTGTAACATATACTCGAAATGTAGAGCGTGATAAAATGTGAGGGTAATGGTGCACAAGTACAATAACTCATGATCAATTGGTCTAGTGTGTGCTTTTCATACAGGGCCTTCCAGGTAAATCCAAACAATCTCCCTCTCTATGCTTATGGCCTAAAAAAGGCAACTAATTTTTAAAAATTTTGACTGTTCGTTAAGGAAACTTGGAAAACAAAAGTTTTAGTCGATGTATCGGCTTACAGCCATTACGACAGTTTCTACATGCTATAGAAAGTCGGACACGGGGTGAATTATTTTTCCCGTTCAACCACTCCACGGCCTTTTTCATGTGTTTCTTAGTAGATGCGAAGCTATTTTGGAACTTTACACAAGATTTCGCCTCAATTGGCAACCAAAATAGTGATCCCATGGGTTCAGGTCATTCGATTTTGAAGCACAAAAATCTTTCATCGATAATTGCACACCGGTCCTCCTGAGCAAGTCAACGGTTTTGCTCGCCATGTAGGTGGAAGCCGTGTCCTGTTGTAGCATAAACTTTTCTTCTAAAGCCTTAGCTTTCATTCATAGAAAGCTTTCATTCATTCTTTAGCTTTCATACATTCCTTAGCCTTCATTCACAAAAAGCTTTCATTCATAGAAAGCTTTCATTCATTCCTTAGCTTTCATTCGTTCTGTACAAGACGTTACAGTAGGATTCGGCATTCACTATTTCGTTGTCGACGAAGTTGGTAAAATGGTCGCTCTCACTCGAAACCACGCAGAAAGAAATGACGCTAGAGGCAATTCTGTGATCGTTACGTCTATTACGAGTACTATGAACTGTAAAAATGTTCTTAAACAGAAGATAACTTGATGATCAATCCGTTGGTATTTAATCGCCTAAAAACTTTCTTTCACGCCTCCAAACGGACTTCTTCCTTATAAGTTTAGGAGATACTTTTTACATTGTGCGTTGTTAATAACGTGGTTCTGACGTATTTCGTTCTAGCCAATGTGGAGGAAATTTGAAATAAAGGCTGGGCTTCGGCCCTTATAACAGAGTTCACAGATAACTGGATATCTTAACTGCTCCATTGTGTAATGTTTGTCCAACGAACTCTCGATGTTGAGAGCTACATTCATAGATAGCCAAGCTTGACTTATGTACTTCAGTGTTACTGACTTTTAGATAATCTGAGGTACTAACGTTTCAATTTCGCATGTACAGGTGTGGCCAATGATTTTGGAAAAGTGTTTTTTTCTATTTTCTCGTTAAACTAAGAAGTAGTTTGACGTAGCTTTAATTGGTTGCTTCCGGAAAACATTGTAAAGGATGAATAAAACCATAAATTGTGTAGAAAAGATTTTTATCAACTACAAAAATAAAAAGTATTATTCTCAATATTTGCAGTGTTGACCACGCTTCTTCAAAATTGTTTTGATGTGCTTTGGTATGCTGTTCACCAATTTTTCAATGATATGATCAATGGACCTCCACTCTTCTTCAATAAGGGCTCCAAGTTGCGATAAATTAGTTGGCTTCTTGTTCACTCAACTTTTGATGATCGACCAAAAATTTTCGATCAGATTCAGGTTAGCTGAATTTCCAGGCCAAAGGCCCAAAATTCGCACTTTATTGTTATCAAGGAACGTTCTAACCCCTCTTGCATCATGACAAGGAGCGCCGTCATGTTGGTAAACCACCTCTTTGTCGGGAAACTGACCGGCTATCGTTGGAAGGAGATGATCTTTTAAGACTTTCTGGTACCAGGCCCAATTCAATGCTGTGTTTTAAGGTTAAAATCGTCAGTGTTATACTTCCATTACCCGAAAAGTAACCCTAGACGTGAAGAGTGGCAGGATACTTGACCGTTGGAACGACACACTCCTATTAAATCTCTGGCCATTTCTTCGTCGCACGAGGCTTTTCCCGAAGGTGGTAAAATGGGGAACTGATATTCTTCTGAGAAAATGACTTTGCCCCATTTTTTAGCAGTCCAAAGGTGATACTTCCTGCAAAAATTGAACCGGTCTTTGATGTTCTTCGCCGTCAAAAGAGGTTTCTTCGCAGCTCTCTTTGAAACAAGGACGTTGTCGAAGAGTGTCGACGTGGCACAGTTTGCACTGGGGCATGGACGCCAAGCCTCTCCCATTCTAGCGCAAGCTCTGAACTGTCTTTTCCCGTAACGAGTAGCGCACAGAAGCCCTATCATGACGAACCGACGACAATCTTTTCCTGCCAGTGGCTTTCATCGCCACTGTGAATTTTGTCTCGTTGAATTATTTTATCAATCTGTAGACAGTTGACGATGATGCAAGTTGCTTCGCAACGATTCCCTTTTTGATAGACCACTCTGATGGAGAAGAATGTTGGTTTTCCTAATTTCTTTAGAAATCACCATGACTTTGAATCCGGTAAAAAAAAATTTTTTATACAAAAACAAATAATTAAACAAAATATTTGAAAATAAACATGCCACTCACCTTGCAAACGATTTTTTCACCAGTTTCAATGCCCGTATAAGCTTTTAAACCAGTAAAAATAGGTTTTCCTCATTTTAAGAAAAACAAAGCTGATCAATTTTTAATGAAATCCCCGTATTTTTTTAACCTCGCTTCTGAGTAATATTGCAACATTATAGGACTATTGACGATTAGGCATAGGTATTTTCCAAATAAAGCTGTGAAATAAAAAAGGTATTCTCAAAATCAGTGGCCACACATGTACACACTTACCTGAATGACCCCATACATCCTTCACAGATTATCGCAAGCGTTACTACCACATTTTCAACAATTTATATTGAAAAAGTGATACGGCATGATGACAAACTTATTTTACCCCGATTTATTCATGGTTTGTAAGTGACCTGATTTTTGATCATGTACACCTGGTGACCTGATTTTTGATCAGTACAGGTTCACCTGCACTCCAATGAAAGAACGAAATAAAGTATTTCAGATCGGAAGCGTCCTAATCAACTTCATTCCCTGCACTATGACTTACTTTCGGGATTAGCATCGAAAGGCATGCGCCGGAGACTGTCATCTAAGTTAGCAATACCAACACCCAGGGTTGACCAAAACTTTCCCTGACCGAAAGTTATGGCTGCGGCGTCGTCAAAAGATCCGAGGAATTTATTCACCTTGTGTCTGAAACAAGAGAGACAGCTGTAAAACAGGTTACCCTTCAGCAACATTTCATAAAAATTTAATTAAAAAGAATCGGAAAAAATTCTCTCACAGTAAATTGCATGGCTGCAGACATAGACTTACAGATTTGGGCATTCGCCAGGCTAGTTATGTTCAGTGTTTTTCATGTATATATTTTTTGACAACTTATTATCCTATTGTTTACTATCCTAAGACCATTACACTTGCCTAATTTTTCCCTGTAAGAGTAATTCGGGATTGGTCCATTGCTCAATGATTTCAAAATCAAAAATCTCGTTGCGCTTCAATGAACCCTTCACTCCTACCATTATATATCCGTTCAGACGACTTCAAATTCCAATTCTTCGCTCCCCAGTATCTGTATAAAACTTCATTCGTATCCTATATTGCGAGGCAGTTATGAATGGCGTATGACATCACGTACGTTTTTTTTTATTAGTGCTGTGATCTGGGTATGTTTATTCTGGGTGAGCCATGTACAACTCTCCACCAACACATTGACGTCTCATAATAACAATAGGCTCATCGCACGAGGCTGACAGCGGAAGAGCGCCATTTTTGAAATTATTTTCATGGGGCATTTGGGACAAACAAAGGTTATGGAATCCCTGAACTGAAGAGGTAAAAATTGGTTTAAATTGATGACTGTTTGACCCATTCAGTGCACTAGCAGACTACAATTTTAGTCATGACCATATTATTTCATAGAAGTGTATTACCCATACTTTCCAGAAATTGGTGGTATTTTCTAGGATGAAAATATTTTTCAAATTAGGATTTTGCTGTTCGTAATAGGTTTCCTTAGTAGAGTCTTTTAATTTCATTAAGTTAAATCAGAATGACCTTGTAAACTTCATTCAGTATTTTCTGTGTAAAATTATACGCCTAGCTGTATGCTTGAAAGCCTAACTATTAATGGGGAAAACTTTAAGCCATAACTGATTTATTGAGTCAAAAGTATATCATTTTGATGACATTTTGATCCATTCAGAACACAAGCTGACGTTAATTAGTTCACTTTGAAAAATAGCAAAGGGCATTATATAAGCAATTTAAATAATTTAGTAACCACAAGTGAAAATCACATTTGAAAAGTTATTTGTATTTTTCTTTCGGATGCGCTCATTGAATGAAACATTCCAACTAGTAAATTATCCTCAACGGAAGAATATTCGAATGATAGAAAACAATTTTATTCAAAACACTAAGCATTTATTCAAATAAAAATAGAATTTAAAAATATATTTAAAAAAATGAATCCAAAAACAAACTTTAAACTAAAAAAGATGTAATGTTTCAATCAACTGCCAATGATACTTAAAAATCAGAGCGGTGTCTCAAGGGATTTTCTAAAATTTATCACAATAAGTGCACTCTGATTTCGATTTAGATCAATTCTTTGAGCCTTCAGTGCGGTTTTCAGCCATGGCCGGTCTTCGACACAAACATTTCAGTGTCATAAAAACTACACGTGCGTTACTGTATGGCATACTGTCAGAGTCCCGTTGGGTAAATCGCCACTGCTGTACAGTATTGTCACCCATTGCAGCTTGGTGCCCCTCAGTGGAGCTAACGGATAGAATTACTGCAATGACACAAGTAGCCGAGAATCGGTCATGAAGTCTGTAGTGCTTCATGATGGATTTCAAGCTGAAATGAATGCTCCAAATTGCCCCAATTTTCAATGGCGTGTGTTAAATAAAATCTTTAATAGTTGCGTTTCGATTCTCTCATTTGTATAGATTACATAAATTGAAGGACTTCATCCTGTTTATGCAGTAATTAATTCTTTAGCATCAGTATGATTGCGAATAACATCTAAAAATGTTCATTACAATGAATATACATCGAGTTTGTTCCTTCCATGCTGAACGAAAGCCTATCCCCAGGGCAGAGCATTGTTTTTATTAACATTGAAAAATTTAGGACTCAAATTTATTCAAGACAAAGCCACTAATGTTTTAAATACAATTAGCTATAATAGTTATATATCGATTACTGTAATGCTGTACAATTTTAAAAGCTAATTAGTTTTCTTACACCTTAAGGGAAGAATTGATAATTAGAATGCATTTCTTTTTTCTCACCCGTGTTTTTTGATGAAAGTATGCAGACTTTCATATGTTTTAGTTGAAGATCCCCAGAAGGAAGGCAAATCTCTCACTGTGATTCTACCCAGGCAGGCTGAGCCTAAAGCATTCAATACTGTAGGAAACATCCGTATCGGTTCCTCAGCAGTTGACTCAACCGTGAGAGACGATGGTCTGCGGTCGTCACGAACGCTCGCGAGAGCTCTACGGACGTCGTCGTTACTGTAAACGCTCCACCCGGTGTCGTCTCCAAACAGCTCAGAGTCCTTAGCTGTACCAAACGAAGCTTCCAGACTTAAAGTCGCTCTTGCGAGTACGGGCAAAAGTTTCTGCAAAAAGGAAATGTTTATTTAGTTAGGTCGTCTACAATAATTGGCAGACAACAGTTCTACTGAGTGCTGTTATTGTATACCAGACCAAAAAATATACAACTCGTAATGGAGAGCAGTTCAAGTCATCTCTGGTCCAAATACCATTCAGGCTTAGAATTGTATCTGATGTGTGTTGCTATGAGATGGAGAGGCACTTATGCGTGGAAAAATATTTGACTAATTATCACATAGACATCTGAAAGCTCGTTTCTCTAACAGTCGTTACAGGTGAAGATCTGACTATGTAGCACTCAAAGAAATAACTACCGATACATTAATATGAAATGTCTACATTGAATAAAACTCTGCATCAAATTTTGATGGTGTTGATAGGAGATGAGGTACAAAAAGGTTAAAGATTGTTTTAATATTGGTTTTGGTTCCTCAATTCATTGCCAAACCATTCACAGACAAATTTTCTACATGGATGGGAAAAGTAGGTAAAGTAAGCAAAACACAGGAGCTGAAAATTAATCATCAATAGAATCGTCTCATAAAGGACACCATCTATTTCGCAGGCAAATTAGGGATCAATGACGTAGTCAATTGTTATAGAAAATTACAGGTGTTTGAGTAAACCATTTTCCTATTACAGAATTATAGGTGCAGTGGAGCGATATGTATAAAAACTTTTCCTGTCCACTCCTAGGCTTGGTTCGTGACTACAATATTATATTACAGCTTAAATCTGAGGATTACGTCCACTTACACTAACAAAAGCATGCGTGAATTAAAAAAAACACTAGATGGATGAATAACACGTCGAAGAGTACGCTAATGAATCATGACCATAAATTTAGTAATGCTTTTTCGTTCCCAAACCTAATGTCAACAGCCAATTTACTAGTGTAAATCAGCTCAAATACCTAACTACCTACGATAGATCACTACGATAACTACGATGGATCAGTACAATAGCTACAATAGATCACTACGATAACTACGATAGATCACCACGATAGCTACGATGGATCACTATCATTTCACAATCAAACCCAAACCCGCAACTAGCAAAATTATAGCTCACTCAGAAGTTTACGGCTTTTCATTATTTTATGACTGAGTTGGCCAACATATTCTTTAAAAGGTACCTGAACTTTTCGACACATGAGTTATACCGTTCAAGTCTCGGAATCTAAATATAGGTCGGTTAGAGATCCTGCTCGGAACCCGTTGGAAATTCTTGAGGCCTCTTAACCTTTGTGAATGACACGTGACTGAATACAAATTTAGCGGAATGATTTTTAGGAAATTATTTTTCTCATGCGGAACTTCAAAGAAGTTAAATCGAAAAGAGAAAAATAATGTTCATCACAGTTTTAGAAAATTTTTAACACGGTACTGGAAAATATTAACAGTGAATACAAGCTGTTCAAAATAGTGTGAGCTGGTGCGCATAGGCAGCGATCATTAATGGTTTAAAGGTGAATTTTTAAACATGAATGATTTTAATAAAAATTTTCTGATTAAGATAGATAGAACTTCATTTAGTTTACAGTCCTGTACAATTGTTCCAACACTTGCCTGCGGAGGGACCCACCGATGGTTTCTTAGATTATTTCCATAATGCAGCTGCCTGACCTGAAGCCACTAACTCAATTTTTATCCACGATCCATTCAATGTTTGCTACATTCAAAATTTCTAACTAAAATTGACGTTAAATTTGAATTGAACATTTAACTTCAGTTAAACCCATCGCTGGAAACAAGTTAAAAAAATTCAGGCAAATCTATACAGTGGATCACTTCTGAGATAAAAACATTTGTGTGATATTCGACCGATTTTTTTTCTAAGTCATTTTTTCATTTTTTCAAACATTTTTTCTAACACACTGCATTCTCTTTCAATTGAATCATCGGTATTCACAAGCACGAGAAGCATAATTTTTTTTGAAGAAAGAAACTATTTATTTTGAGTAATTTTTGTGAAAGAACAAATGTTAAGCACCTCAGCTATGAACTTTTAATATTTTCTGTTATATAAGATAACATTTGAAAACTTGTGGAAACGGTAGCATTTGATTAAACAAGGTATATTATGCAAATTGTTGAACAATTTCCAGCTTCATTTATTAAATTTATTTATTAATCGACATTCATTGACAACAACGCGTTCATTTAAAGTTATTTCATTCTAATTTGATCTTTTCATTATCAATAGAAATAGCTTCCACCCCTACGTAACAAGTACGATTTACTTAAGGGAATGGTTCGAGACAAAAAAACCTGTAAGTTCTTGATGTATTTTCCTGAGATATTTACCATAGGTGTAAAATGTTAAGACAATTTTTTTTATTTGTGTTTTTTTCGTAAATTTACAGATGTGTGTTTTTTAAAACATGAAAAAATAAGTGTTATAGAAAATGATTCTTCTCCTACAATCTTGAACTTACAGAACTGAAAAAGTGATTTCTAGATAGCTAATTGTCTTGTTTAGAGATCTGGTGAGACAGTTTTTTGAATTTTAAGAA
This sequence comes from Platorchestia sp. MABIK, assembly GCA_014220935.1. Lineage (NCBI taxonomy): Eukaryota > Metazoa > Arthropoda > Malacostraca > Amphipoda > Talitridae > Platorchestia > Platorchestia sp. MABIK. The sequence continues at coordinate 17,638 of JACJUY010007577.1, forward strand.
ATTTTTTTCCAAAAACTGAACACTCTTTTCGTTTTTGGAATTATTTTGCTTATAATTTTCAACATGAATTTAAATTAAAAACACTTTTGCACTGGAACTCTAGATCTTTTCAATCGATATTATTTGATATGTTTCCATCTCTGTATCTTCACACTGTGGGAGAAGAATCACTTCAAAAGTCAAAAAGGTGAGTTTTCAGGAGAGCCCTTATTCTAAAATTTGACTTTTCTTTCTTTCCTAGTTTTTGAACTGAGTCTTCTTTTGAAATAAATTCCATTGCTTTCTTACCTCTATTTGAGTTCTATCGATTGATATATCAACAATTCCTGCACCTTCAAAACTGGGGCATGGATCCATATCAAAAGTAAATGAATGCAAGTTTCAGAACAGTGTTTTTTTTATATGTTTTTCGTCAGTACAAACAAATTTTTAAATAAATTCTTTTGTCTAGTAGCGTTTTTGAGCCCATTCGATGGATATATTTCCTATTCCTGTAGCTTCAAAACTCTGGCAGGCGATTATGTTTTTACACAGAAAGAAAATTGGCTAATGACCCAGCAGCTGGACTCAAAACAAACACTCAGTTGCACCATCACAATTTATCACTGAGTAATGCAATGTTTCGTTCGAGTACGAAAGCAATTCAAGCATGGCGAAGAATGAACTCTCTTGCTATTCTCGTGAAGGAACACTGAAAATTGACTCGTAATAATGGGGGAAGGGGGAGGTCACCCAGCCATGGGCGCGCCCCAAGGTCTCGCTAGTGCACGTCTTCTACCCCGTATAGGAGACGAATCAATGAACGCACTTGAGAGCAAATAACATTTTTGGATGCGCAAAAAAATTCTGGGTAGCATGAGATTTAAGAAAAGGGAAAGGACGTGCAGCTTCCAGTGCGAATAGAGAAAATGGTTTTCACGTCTGTTCTATGGGATCTAGATCTATGAAATTTGGCATACGTCTGTATTTTCGAAAGTAAATAGGGCTCGTGTTCCAGACTTCTCCACATTTTTGCCGTTATTGTGAAGATAATAGGAGAAAGTGGATGAAAAATTAGGGCATTTTCAAGAGCTATCTCCTCCGAAAGTTATTACGTTAGATCAGTGATTTAGATCTGATTGAATGCTCAAAGAGTGGCTGCATGGCTCGACGTGGGTTCGTTATGAAATTCTCAATAGTTTATGTGTAGTAAAATTTCCTATTTTAAAGTCATGCACTTTTCAGAAGATATTTCAATGTAACTAATAACTAACTATAAATTTGATAACGAGCCTGCGTGCAGCCATGCCGCAACATTTTGCGCATTCAATGAAGCCTAAATCATTGCTCTTTGATAATAACTTTCGGAGGAGATAGTTTTTGAAGTGGTTTATCTTCAACTGTTCAGGAAGCGCATTTTTCTGACGAGAAACTGGTTTTCTATTTGCAAGCTATATTGCTTGGAAAAATTAGCGCGGTTGACGTTCTGAACGCTATTTAAACATTTGAATATTTTTTTTGTAAGTTTCTTTGCGGTTCCCTGAAGGAACCAGTACCACAGCTGGTTGCAGGGGGTCTACAGTAAAACGCCCCGGGAGCGTACGCTGCGGCGTCCGCATCGACGTGTTCCTCCCCTTCTCGCCCCACTTTCCCCCTCTCACGAAGCAAGAAACCATGTGTACCTTCGCTAGCTTGTGAAATAAGCGTTTCTGTATCGAATAGAGCAAAAAAAATCCATATATGTCTTGTGCATGTAACATCAGTGACTGTCCGGCGCTAGCTGTTGCACTTGAACCAACACTCTTACATCCATTTTCGAACGATAAACATGAAATACTCAGTTAAAAATAAATAAAACCGAGGATGTCGTTGGACCTAGTGAATGATAGTAAACGATCAAGAAACTGTGCTCTTTCACACGAAGATCGAAATAATTCATGAGATTACGAAATTTTCCGATTGCGAAATTCATTACGATTTCGAAATCGTATTATACAATAGTGCGATTACGAAATCTTTGCATCCATATGCAACCTAGAGTGCTTATAAGACAGCTTGTCGGAACCAATAACAGAAAAATAACAAATTAAAGGTGAACGGAACTTTCTACACCACTTTTCCTCTCTCACGAAGCTCAGAACGTTCTGTACCGTCGCTAGTTTGTGAACTAAGCATTTCTGTATTGAATGGAACAATAAGAGAAAATAAAAGAATTTTCAGAGTTGATGCTCTGAAAGCTGTAACAATAATTTTTGCATGAAATTCCAAAAATTGTTCAATAATTACGGAAATCACATTATTAAGCGAAAAAATAAAGTGAAGTAAAAATCTGTTGGATGGATTAAAAATGTGCATCAAGCCACTCTACAGAATACTGATTTTTAATTTTTCCATTCTATGCACTTTAGAATTTCGATTATTCTACTCACCTTTATGTCTTCCGCATTACGCTGAAGTTCTCTGAGCTTACTCTCAATGTTTGACACCAATAAGTCATTAGACAGTGTGTCAGCATCAGTTTGAAAGTGACGAGGCAATGCTATGAACAGCTCACTCTTCTCTTCGTCGGATTTTGATACAGCAGTTTTCCACTCCTCCAAGCGCTGAGTCGCCGACGCTTTCTTAGAGAGCAAAACGTCCTCCCATTGTTGAATTTCTCCGGTGCATTTTTCGAGCTCCTGAATGTAGTTTCGAATCTTCCCAGCGGCTGTAATTGATTTCGACAGGCAAACGACATTTGCTTCAAGTTCACTTAACAAATCGAGTACAAAATCCGGAGTTTGCCCATCTTCGTTGAATATGTCTTCTTTCGCTTCTATGCGGTGATCAGAATGATATTTTATGGCACACTTTGGACAGATAATGAGTCTACAATTTACGCAAAAATTTTCCAACTCGCATCCATGGACCTGGCATCTGTCGGCTGTGTCCGCAACAGTTTTTTTCTCAGACGGAATGAGAGCATAAATGACGGGCAACTGGTTTATCGGACTCGTTATTGGTTGGCGGCATGTTGGGCATTGCGCACTGTCCTCAGCTATGTCCAGTAGGCACTCGCGACAGTAAGTGTGCCCGCACGATAAACAGATCGGCGAGCGTTCATCAGAATCATAGCTCTCACTGCAAATTTCACACTCAAAAACTTTCGAGGCCATGACGAGTTTTTCTGTGTTTTAGCTAACTCTTGACCAATATTTTAAAACTGTGTCAAGGCTGTCAAACAATTGAATAACCAAGACTAAGAGCTTCAAAAATACGATTCATAAACTCGGAACGAACTGAAGCGGATTAATTTGTGTTTTAGTAGTTTAAAATGACACAGGAGAAGAGAACCAATCAATCAACAACCATTTTAATGTTAAACTTATAAAAATGCAACATTTCAAGAATAATCTTTAAAGGAAGGCTTATAGTACCTGTAACACTTGCATAAATGAACGAATGTAATGAATAGATCAAAAATATATTAAAAGTAAAAAAATCTAGAGTGGACTTCTCCTAATGACAGTGCTTCCGTACATTAAAATTAAATGATAACATGAAATGCACAGTAAAAATGGAAAAAACAGAGGATGTCGTTAGACTTGATGAACGGGAGTAAACGATCAAAAACTGTGCTCTTCTCTGGGAAGATCTGGATAATTCATGAGATTACGGAATTTTTAGATTCCGAAATTCAGTACGTTTACGAAATCGCATTATAAAACAGTTCGATAACGAAATCGTTGCATCCAAGTTCAACCCAACGGGCATTAAAAACAATTTATTTAGACCAATAACACAAAAATGACTAACTAGCGGCAAACAAAAGTTCGTGGCAGTAAATTCCAAATCTTGTTTACAGAAAACAATGACGGTGAGTACATCAATTATTCTTGCTTGATCGTTTACGAATTGTGCATTGAAATGTCGTTCATCATTGTTGAGTAATTCAATTTTTGCGTTGTTATGAACAGATAATGAAATAATGGTGGAATTTTAACAGAGGGATTCTCGTTTTGAGTGCAACAACATAATTTCTGTTGCACTTGAAGATTGACATCCCAATAGCAAAGTACGATGATACGTACATCATGCGTCAAAGTTGCGAAAGTAGTAATCAACTGACTTCATCTAGATTTGAGTACTTTTGAAAAATTTTTCTTATAGGATTCAATCTGACAAATTAAAAATTATAATGTAATAAAAATTGATAAAAATCATCGCAAATTAATCCAAGTTCAATGAAGTTTAAATTCACAAAATGTGCTTTAGAGTGTGCTAATTCATGATTCTTTCATCATTTGTACAAAACAAGGAACATTAATAATTATCAACTTCAATTAAGTAAATGCGGAATAATTCAAGCATTATAAAAAGCTAGGACAAAAACCAAAGGAGTCAACATTGTTAACATTGTATGTGGTCAATACTAAAATGAACGTTTCGGGCCTTGACCCATCAGTTGTAAATTTGCAAATATATGCAGTGAATATAATACCGTACACTACGTGATAGACAGGCGGAACACGTCGGAATATGATCTAGAACTTGGGCTCGGCTTTGTCATCGCATCTGCCATAAGATCTCATGCAGAGGAACAGCGTGATGTTAGAATTTCCGACTCTGATTCATCAATTTCAGGGTCTATTCTTGATGTGAGGAAACTTAGAATTCTTGAATCTTTTTGTATACATAAGAACAAACCCAACCTTAATGCCATGCATAGTGCTCATCCCTTGCTTTTGGTTGGGTTTGTCATTTACTTTTAAACTATTTCATTGTCCCATTGTGCATTTCATCCATTTTCTCATTTACTTGCGTTCATGTTATAGATGTTTGGCAGTCTTTTCGTGATCACCGTTGTCGTATCATCTCTGGTTTAAATATCTGTGTTCGATTACCTAGTCATAACATTAAATTCTCTGTCTATATATGCAGATTTACAACTGATGAAGAGTCGAGGCCCGAAATGTTCGTATTAGTATTGACCACATACAATTTTTGAAATGTGAACTTCTTTGATTTTGCCATTAAGTTTTTATTGAAATTTCTAACAGAACAAAATTTATCTACCATTAGATTTATGAATATAAATTTCCGGCTCCTTTTATTAAGACAGTTTGCGAGAAAATGTAGTTCAAACCGTTTGAGATTATGGTCAATGAAATTTACAATCATTTATTCAAGTTTTAACTTTTAAATTCGCATTGAAAAATTATATATAGGACTAATTATTTCATTGACAATGGGAAAAATTTGGCGATGTCTCTCAGTTCATAATGCATGTTTACGATAGAGATCACGCTTACATTCGCCAGATTGATTATCTTGCAATATGTGAGTGATTGTATTTAAGGAATGACTTCAGTTTTACATGAACTGATGTATTCCAAATTCGTCCAATCATGATGCAAATAATTGAGTTATTTTTTAGAAAGAAATGTAAATTATTTCAAATGCAGAACTGATTACAATAACCCCATTGTTCTGACGACATCGAGATACATAGTTCAAAAGGAGGAGAGAGCAAACCTTCTTATTTCATAAATATGCCACGGATTATCGTACGTGCAGGTTCGAACTGATGTTGCTGGTAAGGAAAGATTGTTTGAAAACAACAGTGATAAGATTTAAAATATTCTGACAAGTTGCTCTAAATACAAAATGATTTTTCAATAATTTTTTCACTAGCAAATTTGGTTCTAACTATTTCAACCGGTTATACGAACGCGCATTACTTCGGTCAATTTTACCAATAATCCTACTTCACTGTTCCATGTGCAAAAAGCTCATTGTCCGCAGTAAAATTCTCTTGCTGGCTATTCAATTTCAGGTATGTATCTCAGTCAGTAAATACAGGGTGTTTCAGAACATGAGGTAAAAAATTTCACAAGTAGAAAATGGTCAACTAAACACTTTCTCGTCTATGAAACTATCTGAAAAAAATCGAGTTATGAAATATCTATAATTATGGTTTTGAAGGATGAAATTTAATGACACAATTACTTGCAATATATTTGTGGCATTTACTTTCCCAAAATTGTTCAAAATTTTTCTTACAATTTTTAACGACTGTCGGATATTAGGTAACACGTCTGGCATTTCAGAAATCTCACAAGCATCCACTGCAATTCTGGTCACTAGATCTTCCTCAGATTCAATGGGTGTAGCATAAACAAGGCTCTTCATGTATCCCCCAAAAAACGAAATCGGGTGGAGTCATGTCAGGAGATCTAGGAGGCCATGCAACAGGACCATTTCTCCCAATTCAAGATACATATTGTGAGTAGTTTTGTCGTTAAGTTTTATCCTCTAAAACAATAAACAGCTAATATTTCAAAAATCCGAACTTTTTAAATTAAATTCATAAAAGAAAAAATGTTTATTTGGCCATTTACTCTTTGGTGTGCAATTTTCTACCTCTTTTTCTCAAACACCCTGTATGATCATTTTATGGGTGCCTATCAGAGAAGGTAATGTCTTATCGCACTTTTACGAAATTGTATGCTGTTATACCATTTCATATCATGCTTGCGTATTACATGTTTGATTTGTGAACAAATGTTTGCTTCCGACAATCATAAAATCATTTAATGTCTTTGACTTTGTTTTTGTGCATGACTTCTCAACAGACCTACCAACTCAGCACTATATCTGAGGGTCACTAAGAGTGGTCTTTGAAAGAAATCACAGAAGTTAGTTTCCCATTTCATGAACTTATTCAGAAACTATATGGTATCTCACTCGAATCTTATTTGTCTGTACTTCAAATTTAACAATGGTTTCCAAAAAAACTTTGTAGGCCTAATTAGGGAGTCTCCACAAATTAATCTGATGAGGTTGTCCTTATCATATGATAAATGATTCCCACATAGGGGACATAGAAGAAACAGATGAAATAAAATTTCAAATTTGATAGAGCTCGCCGAGATACTTGAATCTTCGGAGCAAAATCCGTAGAGTTAAACAAGAGAGAGAAAAATCTCATAGCGGGTTCGTCAGCAAGGCTAAGAATCAGGACGTGAACAATCAAGTAGACAAACAATCATGCATATTGAAGAGCCATTAAATTGAAAAATCTTGCACCGTTCTTGCAAATGACATCAAATCAATCGTTAGCAGTCGTTAACTCTGTAACTCATTCAAAACCAATTCAAGCGAATGAAATCGTAAGTTGAGAAGAAATATAGGATCATCCAACCAATGGGGTAATTACGCTACGTCGATTGCAACGAACCAATAATCGACACTCTAATTTATCAGCGCACAATTAAGTTTAAAACTTTCAGGGACTAGGACAGTGCAGAACAAGACAGTGAAATAAAAATTTTATGCGTGTACAGTATTTTGTATAATCCATCGTCACCAGTACGACATGTGAAGAGAATGTTTATTAGAGCGGTCACAAATGAGCAAATTAGGTCTTAAATGCCAAAATTGGCATTTTTTGGAGTTTCGATGCCATGTTCAACGCCATCTCCATTGATATACTCACAAAGTGCATTAGCCCCTTGGCCTTTTGTTATGTTTATAGTATTTAAAACTATCACATGGGAGCGTGAACTGTAACGTCCTGGAGAGCTACACACTGACTACGCCTGCTCAGGCAGGTAAGGGATCAATGCTGGTTGCCTAGTGATCACTCGCCAAAACACTGGCGTGTGTCACGACTCTCATCGACTGCCAATTCTGAAGGTTAACTCTTAGCTTTGCTTCTATTCTGTTCAAGGAACAATCAATTTCTCCGGAATGCGCATCGTGTAGCTGAAGTGAGCCTAGCCATAGAGATGAATATGGCTTCTTCGCATAAGCAAATCTACCATGTTTACTGAATTCAAGCTGCTACATTGGATAAAGGAATCGATGCAAGCAGTGTAGACTTACCCATGAGAATGAAACCAAACAGAGCTTTCATGAATGACTTGAAAAATTGTTATTGAAGCTTTTCTATGTTCGGCAGGGGTAAAATTCAACACTTACAAAAGAAATTACTAACATATTGAGGGTTTTGACAGATTCCGAAGGAAACTGTTCTTGTTATTCCAGATTCTAACCATTATGGTGACAAAGATACATTTTCACCAGCTTCTATTTCATTAGGCTGAAATGCAGAGTCTCCTTGATAAATTCGGAAAATACTTAACCTATGCTTAAATTTTATTTTCTTTACGAGAAAGTAGCACAATGCTTTAAAATTTTAACAGCCCATTAATCAGATCAGGAGAATAATGGTTTTGTTTGATATGACCATCTTCAGTCACTACACTCAGAGGTATCTTGACACACCACGACGTGTCACCATGATCTACCGCAGTGTGTCACGATGACGCACCTACAAGCCTGCCGAGAAAAAATCGGCATCCAGCGAGAGAACGAAGCTAGGTTTCCCGTTGCTGGGGTCTTCCTCCTTCATCTGTGTTTCATTCATATCAATAATGAGCCTAATGTATTTTCGTAACAGTTTCACACATGTATTTATAGTGAAAAAGGGCGAACGTGGAATCATCTTGCCCCATGGAGTGTTTAACGTAATATTTTGTTCGTTTTCAATTATCAGATATTGATTTCAAAGTAACCTATCACAAGAAAATAAACACTGTACAAGACAGCTCTACAAAAAGTCATTCAGTACAGAACACCGTTTATGAAACTTATTCATTTGATCATTATATGATTGCTTCTTCTGATGTTTTCCCACACGAAGATTTCTACTGTAGGCAATATTTTGCATCATTTGTGACGACAGATGAATTTTATTCAATATTGTAGCTATGTTCGTTAAATTATTGTGAAGTAGCCCAGTTTAAATCATAAACTGTGTTTAAAATTGGAAATTGGAAATGGAAACAGATCTTAGTACTCTTTCAAATTATAAATCATTAAATGTGAACAAATAATCACTGATTTATTCTTCAATTTTCATTTCGTCTCTTCATTTTTACGTGTGTGAAAATCGAACCATTAGTTTTTAGCGCTATATTATCGTATGAAAATTCAATGTGTGGTTCAGAATAATTGATTGTGTGTGTAATTTCATTAAAAGAACGCACTTTAGTACAATTATGTAACACATCTCTAATTTTCCAAAGAACAGGATCTTACCTCCAAACAAAGAGAACAATTAACACGTTTACTGAGAAAGGACACCGGTGGTCACTGAGGGTATTTTCATAATGCTAGTCATCTATCTGCAATAACTGACTTAATATTTATAAATACTTTAATGAAAGCCAAATGACGGCATGATTCAGTTCACGTTTGCTATCTTCAAAATTGCTTACTGCAATTGACTTTAAATTTGAATCGAATATTGAACTTGAGTTTTAACTCATCGCAGGAAACGTGTTAAATTTTTTTCATTTCTTCGTTCTTCGTATATTTCTGAATATATATATACGTGTTCATCACGTTTGAGAAGTTGGTTAAAACCTTCCTAACCCCAACAAGGGTGTTCAAATGAAAGGCAGGAGGAAGGCGGAAATTGGAATATGAAGAGGAAACGAGGAACTTATGAGTTGAGTGTTTCCAAACCAGAAATATCACACACAGAAAAAGTGAAATAAAGCATTAATTTATGATAAAAGATCATAGTTGAAGAAGAAAGCTAGAGGTGTTGAAAAACAGATCAACAATAAACTGAAAAAGGATAATCCGTGACAAAACAAAAACTTCTTTAATATCAGCATAAGGTCTATTTAATTTTCAGCCCGAGACTTCACATTTTCCTACTGGAAGCGCCAATTCCCATAGATGCGATAGTTGCATCTCCGTGAAAGAAACCAAAATGCTCAAGAAAATGCAGAATATTGTCATTCTTTCTCTCAGGGAAATACGATTTTATCCATGGAAATTAGACCTTCCAGGGAAAAGATGTGAGGTATCAAACACAACGTTTGATGGCCTTTTGTTGAAATTGAATAGGTTTTGTAGCGTCACGTACCTCCCTTTCAGGGTCACTGCTGTCTTTTTCCAGTAGTTCTAACGTTCTTCTTTAACGTTTATCTTTTCCATAAACTTCTTTCGTACTCATTGTTTCTACGTGCATCGTGTCTCATGTGGGAACGTTTTGTGCATGGATTTCCCGGAACTTCGTTCTAGTTACTGCCTTCCTTCTTCTTTCTTTGGACACTTTTGTTGTGGTTAGCGAGGCTCGAACTAACTTGTCTAATTCTAGTGAGAATTTTTGTGTTCAGTAACGTGCAACACTAAAAACAATCGAAAATTAAATTTATAAGCAGTCACAATGCTCGTAAAAAGCTGTATTAGTAAGTATTAATAGATATTGTTCGATTCCTGCATTTGTGAAATGAAACGATTACATTTACTGCTGTACTTCTAACTTATAATTTGACGGGTATGTAACAGTAGATGTTGTGATGTCTTAAAAATGTTGACCGCAACGTGCGCCACCGGTGGCCACGGAGGGGATTTTCATAACGCTGCTGACCGACCAGTAGTAACTCAGTTAATTTTCATAAATAAATAATTAAAACAAAATGATGGCAAATGTACCCGAAGCAAAGTTATTTTCAGAATTTTGTTATTTGAAAATAACAAAATGTTTGTTATTTTCAAAATTGCTCTCAGCAAATGACTGTAAATTCGAGTTCAATATTGAACTTAAGATTAATAAATTGCGGTCAGAGTGTTCGATGCATTTCAATTCGACATAGTTTCATATTAAAGAGTTGGGCATTTTCAAATATTTGAAGAGCTAGTTTATGCGCGAATTAATCGGAAGACTTGTGTTTATTTACATATTAATACATGTTTTTAAACATGTGAACATAAATATACTGTGACATGCAAAGTTGACTCTTTAAATAGGTATTTACGGAGTACATAGGATATCGAAAGTTGTACACATAATGGATGAGATAATCCGGCGGGTTGTAGTAGTAGAGGCATTTGCAGGTGGGGTGACGTAGTAGAGGCATTTGCAGGTTGGATGCTTTAAGAAAAATTTGCAGGTGGCGTACAACAGTCTATCAATCGACAGATAAAGAGTATCAGTTCTCGATATGTATCTGGCTTGCTACATGGGTTAGATTGAATAGATCTTCAGATTTTCCGAAATTAGGTTTAGTTGTAGGATTTCATGAATAGAGGCCACTCGAAACAACAGCGTATAACTTACTGTCATTTCGCCCATACTGTCGATGATTGAATGGGCTGTGCACTTACATGCGGAAAGCAACCTACAAAATTACTCTATGGAGGAAGGTCAGGCGTCACACACGCATTGCGAAATTTCGGCTATGTGAACATTTTTATATAGTCACTCTTCATTTGTTAGTGGAAGCTGTTGGTCGTTAAATTTCTTAACCCCGAACAGCTCACAAATTTGCTGGGCTTATGAAGTCCAGTGTAAAGTTAAAATTTTTTGCTGAGCAAAAGCCTCCAGTCGAGCTTGAGCATCAATTGAGAGTGCATTGTGCTGGCAGTATATTTTCAGGGTTTCTTGGCAGTATTGAAATAAGCAACGCAGATCCTCTTCCTGTAGGTGGCATCGAGGTAAGTAGAGGTTGTACCAGCTCCAGCTGACGAGGTAAGACATAGTTGTTAATTTTAATGAGAATTGATCTTTTCCATGAAATATTTTAACTGCGCTCTGTATTACAGGAGGCTGAGACCTATGACTTTAAGTCAAATAAAAACTAAAACAACTCACAAGGTGCGCAGCTAAATTTTGAGACTCGCAAACTAAACACCTTTCACCAATACAATGCTATTCAAAATCGTTTGACTTCCTCAACTACCTTAATGCTATTCCTACATAGAATAGCAACACAACGAGGTCTAATTGTCTCCCTTTTCTCCCTCTAAAGAGAAAAACTTTTTACTCGTCCGAGAAAGAAGATTTCTGTTGTTGAACGGTAAAGCCTCTGTACAATCTGTTCTATTATCCAAAAATTTTGTACTGTTCGAATCTTTGCAATCTCTATTTTAATTATGAAAAAACATTTTACTTATAATTCTAAACGATTCTTACTACCATGAATGGAATGAGAAAAGAGAGAAGTGGGGTACTATAAAACATTACCGGAAAAAAACAGGTAATAACTGACCTTCGAGTTTTCTTTGGACCCTAGCGCCGTATGAACCTTGGCTGCACTGTTATAAACACCGCCCCATGGTGGTAAAAAAAAAAAAAAATCCCATGGCACCACTGCTTCCCAAATCTCGTGAACTAAGCCCATGGTGGTAAAAAATAAAAAAAATCCCATGGCACCACTGCTTCCCAAATCTCGTGAACTAAGCTTCCTCTACCATACGGAAAATGTTAGTAATTTTCAGGCTGAGGCATAGTATTTCTTCGTAGTTCAACTCAGTACTGCCAAGACCCCCGAAGATTTTAGATTTTCAGACTCAGCGAAGAAAATCTCTGACGCATTTAAAGTCTTCAATTTCATCTTATTTTAGAGGAAGTTTCCTCTCAGATTCGCCATACAATAATTCAACAGCAGTTTGTTCTACAATAAATAAGTGCAAGTACTTTGAAATAACAATCATACCAGATTTTAGTGGCGAACTGTTTTGCCACGATTAATTAAGGTAGTTTAAAACCACTCAGCTCAGACTAGATCCTTCTACTCTGTAACACGGGTTAATTTTGACTAGCAGGACCGTGGCTCGATTCCAGCCCGGTATCTGCGGTGTTTTCGATTGACCGCAAACCTTTTGGTCGTTATAACAAACAGAGAAGACGAGAAGAACAGGCCAGAATAGAAATATTTTACACCCTGCGAAAAAATATCAATAGCCCGTTCCCTCTGCTCTCTAGTTAAGAAGAAACCATTGCTACCACATGATTGTTACGATGAAGCGATTAATACATGAAGATGATATGTTCCTAGTATTCCACGGTTTCGCGATTGTCTTAGTACGGCCGGGATTTAGAACTATGAGGGCCATTAATTTTTAAAGGAATTTGTACAGAGATAATGGCTCTAGAGAAGCACTTACGCTTAAAAAAAAGTCCAACTCACTCAAAAAATTCAACTTACAACTCATGGCAAACAGTTTTGGTTTCATCAATTTTAATTGTGCCTGTGTTTTTTTCATGAGGTGTCTCGACCAACTTCAAAAACTTCCAACGATAGTGATACATATCTGTGTTCAAACGTAAATCCAATGCATATTTTGATATGTTGCACACAATCTAATGACAACAAATACATTTAAATTTACAGTATCTTTACTCACTCGTATATTCCTTCAAGATATTCGTTCAGAATTTTGGTCACGCGGATGATGTTTTTGCTCTGCAAATCAGGAAAATAGAAGCTAATAGGATTCCAGTTCTCTCCCTTATTGCTGCCTGCCATCCGCGATGCAAGGTCTCCGTTGAAGCTAACGCCTGTTGGGGTAGTGAATGTGAACTTGAAAAACTTTCATTGAGAAAGTAAGTCAATATTAAGAAGAGCAAATGCAGCATTACACATGATATATGAAGTATTACCGACTTAGTTTTAATATTCTGCTTAAAAACTTGATTTCCTTTAGCTGACCATTGAAAGTACAATAAGCGTTGACAAAGTGTCGAAGCGGGCTAGCTCACGAGGCAATCGAAAACGGTGCTGAAAAGAAGGAAAATTGAAGATGAGGTTAATTGAAAAAAGGCATGGACCATCGCAGGGAAAAAACACCGACTTGCAATTAATGTTTGTTAACATTAAATCTACAGAGTTAATGTTTTGTCTTGCACCGAACTGTTCTGCATGTCGATATAAATGAATTTTGAATATGAATTACCAGGATTAACCGATTGTACTCGTAAAGTTGCAGGGGTGGAATATGGGTTTAAAACTTCCCTACGTTGGTAGAAGGTTTCGTTCATCGACTACGAATAAGATAATGAAAAATGGTACACATTTCACTTCACTATAGTGCTTGCCCAACAATGGCCGGGAGCATCGTCTCAAAATTGAGTTCCAGTTTTTTGAACTGTAAGAGTTGTAGAGAATTTTGGCTTGCTTGTGAAGGCAACACAGAAAAAGTATCATGCGTCTACTTCTACCACTTACATACGTTAAAGCACAGCCAACCCTGAAGTTACATCTTGCTCCGATCGCCTATTGTAAAATTCGTTTTCTTGTGTGTTTTGAAAGGAAAAATAAAATAAATTGCAATTCATCGAAACTTGTGCAGTGCATACGGTAAGACGGTAAGTTTAGGTCAGTGGCGCTCTGTTAAAGTTCATCATTCATTCTACAATGAACAACGTTATACAATGAAGAAAAGTCAGCCATACATGTCCCATCGTCCTAACTCGAAAGTTTGAAGCATGGGTATCTCATCCTTGTCGTACCTCAACTGCACGAATAACTTGCCTCTTCTCTATGCAGCAGGAACATTGCATCTACACCAAGCGCTCCTTTAGCAAACTCTTCTATGCTAGCGTTCCTTCACAAATGCTCATTACCATAACGACTGAAGTCAAGCGCTCCTTAATAGAGTTCCCTTGTAAGCGTTTTTCGACATCTTGTCTTACCAAAGCTACAGTTACGTATACGCTCTATACACCATACCATCACTATACTCATCTTTCCTTAACGTCGATACGCGCATTAGCTCACTCCTCGATAGAAAATTATGCAGTCATCGCTCGCACACGAGATCCTGAGTCGCCAACGAAGCCGACGTAGTAACAACTCTGAGCTCACTCAGTAGGACTCCAAGTGCTGGAAATAGGGCATGACGGATATCCCCTCAAGGTTTCCGTGACTGTAAACTCAGCGACGCACAATCTCAGAGCTCAGTTGCCGTACTACCGCTAGCACCACTTGCTGAATTAAACTTTAATAAATGATCTATCTAAGCCGTTCCCTTCTTGCGGTCATTGTCCTGTTGGCCATCTATCTAACTCTATCCTTGATGTAAGGCACGGAGGAAAAACTACTGAACCACTATACCACTTCACCCAGTTTTCCTGTGACTTCCAAATCTTTCCACCAATCGCACACGCTTGAACAAATAATATACCATCATTCTGAGACTACCCCTGTAAAACAAACAACGGCATTGGGATATTATACCCCTCCATGAGGAACAAACCAAAGTATCTTAGGTTATCCATTTGACAATCATAGATTGAATAATCTACATGATTCAAAGCACCATTACTTACTACAAATGGTAGCATTAATACGTCTGAAGTTGCGGACGTCATCCGAGGATGAAATACCAACGCCCAGTGTGACCCCTGACTTTCCTCTTACGCGAGTTACGGCTGAGGCGTCGTCAAAAGAGCCGAAGAACTCTTCCACTTTATATCTGAAACAATGAAGCAAGTTTTAGAACAGATAGTCATTGATCATCTTCGTTGTCAGCTTTATTGCTACCCTGGATGGAAATGACTTTGAGGTAAAATTTTAGTAGAAATAGATCAAAGTTTTGTGACAAACTTTGGTGATTTTTATACACCAGAAGGTGACCCAGCATATCTAAGATCACAATACTATTCGTAAGCGCATCATAGATATTTCCGTGAACACGTTAGAAATTAATAGTAACGTTTTTCATTCAACTTTATCATACCTAGTTTAGAGAACGAGGGCTTGAACATAATGGAGACTTTAATTGGAATTCATCGTTTCATTCAGTTATTGTCACATTTTCCAGCCTGAATACGATGACTGTTTCACCAAAACGTGCGGATTAAATATTGACAGACGTATACAACTTTAACGCAGTGAAAAATTGTTGATTGGGTTACTTTTAATTTTAACATGTGATGAATATGAAATTATTGTAACATTCTAACGCATCCAAAAGAATCCTGAAAGTAGCTGAACCAGTTTTCTTCTACGAGTCATGTTTCAATTCCTCCCCTGTCCATTCTTACCAAAACAAATCGAAATAATAATGCAATCTCGTTTCCTTTACTTGTTCCGATGACTCATAACGCTGCTTAAAAAAATGAGTGCAAATCTTTTTGCTTTCATCTCTTGCCAGACAGTTTTCAGATGAAGAAAGCCTCACATGAATATCATTAAACCAGTTATGAACTAAGTAGTAGATATGTAAATAACCATGTAATGTATTTTTTAACTTTTTGAAGGCGTTTGAATTTCTCAGAATGATAATGCCCGTACTCAGATTGATCAAATGGTTCAAAAAAGGTTCACTCAATACGAAGTTTCAAACGATCCTATAGAATTATTAATACGGTTCCCTGTGAAATACGTACTTTAAGCTTGAGATGAAATACTACATGCATTTACCTCTTTTATCAACGCAGTAAAATTTTGGCTTCGACTGGTGTAAATGTGAAAAAAAATTATTAAGAGAATCAAGGGGCGCAATTTTGTATCGTAAATTTAGTGTCAGATGGCCGATGCAGTTCATTTAATGAAGCAATTACCTTTTTTATAAGTAAATGTCCAAGTATCTTTGTGAGAAACTCAAACACAACAGGACAACTTAAGGAATGAAGGTTGATGAAAAACGATTTTCTATGACTTAAAGGTTTTCACTCACGGTTATCAGAACTTCGTAGTTTTTCAAAGCTCAAAGCATGGAAATGCTTTCAAAACTTTTGAATAACTTAAACTTTACGGAGGACAACTGCATTAATAGCAAAATTATAACCATTATATTTCAACTGGAAACCTAACCGGAAAAGGTGATGCACAACATCTTATATTTACCGTTTGCTATGCAGTAGATATTTTATAAACCTAGTGACAGATAGATTTTATTGAAGATGTAGACATGAAATGTACAATTAAACTAATGTTGATGAATACAATCTCGTAAATTTTGAATCAAAAAAGAGAACATTAGAACTCTTAATGAAGCAACGAAAACGGAAACTTTTCATTATCAAAAATGATCATGGTTTTGAAAGAGCAAGGTGAACTCCCTTAAAATAAAAAACTAGAACTCTCCTCAAAAACGCTTTATAAGTTTTGATCATCATATTCATTTGTTCAATTATGTAACCGAAGATTATATGCCAAAAATTGAACTTTAATCAGTTGGACACTTCTGGATCACATTTGGATTTTTCGAATAACATTTATTTGTTGACTTGTACCCGAAGCAAATCGACCGCTGTAACTGCAGCCTGTCTGCTCCGGCAGCCTACAGATCACGTCAGTTATAAATGCGTTCACCGATAGTTTTTATTGCTTCAGCTTACTCCGCAGACAGTCATGCAGATGAAGAACAGTGATGCTAAATAGTACTTCAGAGACCGGTTGTAAAGTATTCCTATCCAATATGAAATTGAGTTTCGATGGTCAAGTACAGTTCGTTAATAATGCACGGTGGAATTTTTATTATGTTCTTGGAAAATAAAACAGTATTTGCATACGAAATCCTCTACCGAAGCAATTTCAGAAAATGAACGCGTTTTCTTGCACTTGCTCGTGCGTATTAAGCTTGTTATCGCTCATGTGTACCGGTCGAGGAGCCTTATAAGAAGTAACCATACATTAGTTGGGCATACTACATGTATTCAAGTTTAAAAACACATGTTCAGTAAAAGTTGAGAACCAAAATTTTTTAAATTGTACCGTACTCCAAAAAAAAGAATAATTTAAATTAGTGAGCATTTTACACTGGGAGCGCGGTTTTTCTTCTCACCCGTGATTTTCAATGAAGGTGCGGAGATTTTCCGTTGTTGAGCCATGAAAGGAGTTCATGTCCTTCACCCGGATACTACTCTGGCAGGCTGCACCTAAAATATTCAAAACTTCAGGTAGCATTCGTATTGGCTCCGAGACAGACGATTCAACCGTGAGAGTAGATGGTCTCCGGCCGTCTCTGACGGAGGCGATGGCTCTCCGTACGTTGTCGTTGCTAGTCACTTGCCAGGGAGTGCCGTCAGTGAAGAGCTCGAAATCTTCGGCAGCCCCAAATGATGCGCTCAGAATTGATCCCGGACCTAATTCTGGCATGAACGCCTGAGGAAGACAAGTGAATAAACGTTAATGTACCAATCATCAAACGGCAGATTACTCTTCACAATTTTGCTAACAAATTGTAGTCCTTCAATGTTTAGCCGCTAATTTAGGAATTCAGGCTACAACAACTCACCGAAAAGCCGTTCTAGTATGATAGTGATATGGCTCAGATAAGGAAAAGCAGACGTGAGGAACAAGGGATGATTCAGGACGGTTGGTAATCTAAGGTGTTTTTGTGACTAAAGATTGGAAAAAATTACCCGTGTTTGTTTTTTCATACCCGACATAATTCAGTTTTACTTGCATTTCATTCCGAAGTCGTACAATAATATTTTAATGGCGAGCTGTATTGCCACGATTAATTAAGGTAGTTTAAAGCCACTCAGCTCAGACTACATCCTTCTACTCTGTTACATGGGCTAATTTTGACTAACAGGACCGTGGCTCGATTCCATTATTTTATTCATTATTCCATTACATTATACGAGTTCATTCCGAACTCGTTAGACTTGTACCAATTCAAGTCTGAAAGAAAACATCCGAAACACAGGAAATTTTCCACCAAATTTATGCGACTCGGAATGTGGAAGATAATATCAATATGCTACCTTTGATACAAATAGCGATATTTTCTCACTGCAGTATCAATGATTAATTAAAAAGGTGTTATTTATGTACTCAATCTGAAATTTTTATGTCACGTTGTGGACAAATAAAAAACGCAAATTCCGACGCGGAATATCGTTTTCCGGGGTTAGGAAAAATCTTCTAATAAAATTGCAGTAACCTTACTAAAGTGATATTCGATGATGCTAGATTTTGGCTCATACAGAAGCATGCTTGGTAAAACTTCATTTGAAGTTATCGTTTGAAGTCACGTAGGTAGGTCAAAAACTTGGAAACAATCTAGTGGAGAAAAAATTGAAGTGAGAAATGAGTTTCCAAACTACACCTTAAAATGAACTTATCTCGATTCGTGTTTTGAATACAAAAAGAATCAGTTGCTACTATATAGAAAAATTTCATGTTGATCGTGTTTTGAGAGGATTTCCGAACAGAACGAACAATGCACAAATGCTAATGTAATACCTGAAGAAACATTTTAAAATCGAATGATGAAACAGTAAATTTCTGCTTGTATAGGCCGGGGGAAAAATGCTTCGCTAGTGGTCTCAAACATGATTTCTCAAAGAATTATTGAAGGGATTATGTGATTTAGGTATGAGAAAACTTACCATTAATTCAGAATACTTGATGCTCATTATCTCAAGAACAGTGCATCCAAAAGTTAAGTTATTTTCCTCAGGGATCTTGGATATCTTCGACTGATAAATAACATCAGTAAGTTTCTTTGTTTTTTCTTCAGAAGAGAATGAAGCAAACGATTCCATAATTTTCAAGCTTTTCCTCATACATGTTTGACGGAGTTGGAGTAATTCCTTGAACATTTTAAAGTCTTTCGCACACTGCGCCAGTTCTTCGATCAGTTTGATCACTTCTTCTAAAGTCGAAATTTCTAATGTGCACGTATCGTACTGTGCTTGAACTTTATCTTGTAACTTTTTTCTTGCTGCAGTCTCAGAGTCTTTGTTAGCAATGCTTGCCATGTGCTCAACTCTGTGACTGAGGTGAAAATCTCTGGTTTTTTCCCAGCACGTAAGATCATTACAGTCTGTGCACAAGTATTGCAGTTCGCTCTCATGACTTTGGCATCGGTAAAGGTTGCTGGAATGCGCAGGACCGTTCTTAGGCTTGGTTTCGGAAGGAATCAAGGCATAAATGACGGGCAAATGAGCAGGCGACATTTTTGTGACTTTTTTGCATGTCGGACAGACTGTACCTACGGGTGCGTTCAACCGCTTGACACACTGTCCGCAGAAAGTATGACCACAATGCAAGCTGTGAGGCTTATGGTCGAGGGCGTCGAAATCATTGCAGCAAACATCGC
Organism: Platorchestia sp. MABIK; assembly: GCA_014220935.1. Lineage (NCBI taxonomy): Eukaryota > Metazoa > Arthropoda > Malacostraca > Amphipoda > Talitridae > Platorchestia > Platorchestia sp. MABIK. The sequence continues at coordinate 37,459 of JACJUY010007577.1, forward strand.
ACTCAAACACTCTGGTATTCATCTTGAAAACTTTTACCATCGAAGCATGACCTACAAAAAGATACAAAAGGGTTAATCGAGGAATCTAAGATCATAGGCATGATACATGATTAGGACGTATAGTGTTTGAATGACTGGCAAGAGTAACGAATTCCAGCTGTTGCAAAAAAATACTCCTCTCTGACTGCCTATACTCAAGTATTTCGTTTTGATGTAGGTGTTTATTGACATACACGAAAAACTAGTGAGTTGAATCAAAGGAAGAAATATTAAACATAAGGAAATTGCTTGCCATAAAGTAATGCTTAGTTGCAGCTGAATCGAAAAATATAAATGCAATCTTTCACTCGGCAGGATAAGGTGCTTCTCGAAAAAGATCGGCACATAGTGTTTTTCGAAATAGTTATGGGAGTTTTAAATATTAATTATTCAGCAAGTACTGATCGTAAATATTTGAATTCAGTCAAATTGAAGCACAAAATCTGCCCGTATCAATTAAATTTTTTTAGTCATAATAATGGCTTAGGAACTGTTATGCCAAACTTAAAATTGCGTTTTTTGTCCATTGTACGAGTGGGACTTTAAGAAGTGATTCTCCATTTGCTTGAATAGAGTTGAATGACTAAATCGAAAAGAAAATTCTTAAAAAGAAAAGTTTCATTTCAAAGCAAGTTCATTATCAATTCCAATCCCTATTAGTTCATTTATTCCAACCAATGGTCTCCCTCGCTTGAAAGACACTTTTGACATCGGTCTCTCATTACTCGCACCGATTTCCGAACCGTTTATGTATCCTTGGTGTGTCGTAATTTACGTAATCCGATGCACTTATTTCAACCAAATTCAGAAAAACGCTGAATAAAACGATTTAAGGAGTGACAAAAACCTCAAAACTCTTTCGTTCTCGAGAAATTTTACCCTGAAATAATTTTAAATTCCTGTAGGAATAGGCTCGAGCGAGCGAATGGCCTGCTCAAGAATTTAGGCTTTACTCGTTGGCTGCATGGTAAGCCTATTCCTACGGGAAATTAAAATTATTTCAGGTCGTCATTTGTCGAAAAAGAAGGAGTTTTCAGGGTTTTGTCACTCGTGATAATTGTTTTATATAGCGTTTTTCTGTACATGGTTAAAATATGTGCATCGGATAACACAACACCCTGTACACTGTATAACGGCTTATGCTCCAGCAAAATGGGCTGTTCTTGAATTTGATTTTGAATTGCTAGGTCACTAACTATTTGCCTAAGCGCTTGTGACTCAACTAACAACGAACGGAACAAGAGAAATTGTGAAAGTGATAATTTAATGGCCGACCAATTAGAACTTTCACAACTGATATTTGATGGCAATAGGCTCCCAATTCTGCCATCATGATGCGCTCAGTATCCGTCAAAGAAGATCGGTGTATTTTTAGTGGTTTCTAAGATAAAGCAGCTCTTAGTGATACTAGATGAGGATAAGAATCCTTTCCATAAACGAATTTTGGAAATAAAGTCGCATAAGTGCATATTTTCGAGTGTTCATCTGTACACTTTAAATCTGTTGCTCATTTATGTATTTTTTTCAAATTCGGTACTTATCAAGGTCGACACACGTTAACAGTATTGTTGTACTCACATCAAGTAGTTAAAGTTCAACAGATGAATGGCATGTTTGCAACATTTTTACCGTTTTTTAAATGTCTCCCCTTGATCCAGAAACATATTGACGGGCGTGAAATAAATAATCTGCGAGTTGAACGTTTCGTCTAAATGTTTTCCGAAGACGAATGTGCTTCACTAACCATAGAGTGAACTACAACCTAACAAGTCAAAAGAATGAAATTTGTCTCATTCATTTTCATTATTACATTGCAAAAAAAATATTAAAAGGAAATGGAAATGTATTTTGATTACCGAGAGGCTGCGTTTGTTCCCAACGGCCTTTTTTTCACTTTAAAGAGGCAGTCACAATGTCCATCGTCCTCGATTGTGGTCTTTGACGATTTATTTCACCTTTTCTTAATTTCTATCCTCTACTTCGTAGGAATGTTAACAAACGTTTGCAAACACTTTATTGGGGGGTTAAACTCAAGAAACCTGAAGTGATCAATCACATTTCGCAATTTCTCTTTCTCACCAAGTCTCATTCTTCCTCAAATCTCAACGTAGTCGTAATTGGGGATCAGCCATGCTCGATGCAAGTTCCATATGCAGAAACGAACAGACAGAGTGAAAAAATTATGCGTTCTGAGGAAGCCCCGGATTCACTCATAGTTGGAAACATACTAGCTACAAGATGCTTTCCAACAAATATGTGATGCTGGAGAAGAACTCGCAATCTATGATATCATTTGCTACAAAACATGTATACAATTGTACATCAAAATTTCAGATCCAGTAATTTTAATCAATACCTAATATATTTCATCCAGAAAAATCTCTCACGTTTGTGTTCTTGAGAAAACAAAACGACAATTACATATAAAAACACCGCTGTATCGAGCCGTTCATTTTAGGCAAGCCAAGTTTATTTCATGTCCGCCCGTTTTCAAACCGTTTCTATGATGAGGCTCAAAAAATGTAATTGTGATTCATACAGGGAATCGTCAGAAGTGCAGGTTGTAAAGCGGAGCTCGTCAAACTGCGTATCATGTCATACTCGACATGCAAGAAGGTCCTTATCACCGTTATCATATGTGATAGTCCAGTTATCTTCTTGCCGTTTGCATGTTCATTGCCATGACTTGTTCTTGTTATTAATTGCAGTCCTAATTTTTTGTCGAATACAAAAAGTACAATATCAGGTTTACAATTCAAGTGAAGATGATCACGCAGAGAAATTTTGAAAATCTGATTTGTCGAACGAGCATTTGAAGAAATCTTGATTCATCAGTGACCACATGTTCAAGTGATCTTGAAAGCTGAACTGCAAGTGCATTTGGCATGAAAGGTCTCGTAAAAATACGTACGTTGTATCTGTAATTTCTGACTAGCACACTATTCTTCCCAGAATCATTGAGATATTTGTATTTTCTCAAATTCTTAGATCTTGTCAGACAATCCGTCTATTCACGAGTATATGCCTCACGAGTATAATACGTGTATTGCACCGTGTCCTGGCTGTCACACTCACGAGTATATGCGTCATATCATGACACCCGAAGGGTATCAAACATCTTGATTGATGTTGTATATAGATCAGACACTCTTTTGAGTCGGTTATGAAACAAGATGACTCACAAAAGAGCATCGGTATTGTGACATTTCTCTCAATGACAAGGACACAGCGAGGAAAGATATTTGACTGTGCATACAGCATTGGAACCAAGACTTGAAATTAGATCCTGGCTGATATCCGTGAAAACAGTTTTTACAAAAGCTCCAAAATAAATCTCGAATTTTTATTCTTAAGTGAAAATTAACTACATAGAGTAATCAAGAAGAATCTTTCCTGCTGTGGGATTCATCTTGATAGGGTTATTCATCACGATAAATCACATAGATCTTAAGTCTTTTCTAGAATGTACCGTCCTCATATAACCCATATTAACTTCTGTTGTAAAATTATTCATCGAACCTTAAGCGAACCCATCCATTGATCAGTATAAGGGTAAACACCTTATGATAGCGTTGATGATAAGATGCTTTATGTCGAGGTCGCTGAAATCATTCGAGCTCACAAGTATGTAGCTATATCTGAGCCTAAAGAAACAATCTACTCATGATTCGCTTGTACTTAATAAGCTTTAAAAAACGTTTAAAATTGTTCATTTCACATAATTTAGCTTTATGAAATATTATGTAAGAAATTTTACATTAGTAAACATTTGCAAATTAAGAACCTAGATGTTGTACCCTGGTATTTGTGAGATTTTTCAGTGATCGCATCTGATTCTGCTCCTGAGCTGAAGCAGTATTTATTTCTACAGTCTTTAGTTAAGCATACCGATGCATAGTAAATAGATTACAACACAAAATAGCTTTCGAAAGGGAGACCTCTTAAGTTGAACACAGACTGTCTGTGATTGAAGTATCTTTTAAGATTACACAAAGTTCAGGAGTTCTGGTAACTCTCTTCCACGTGCTTGACTAATTTCAAATTACAGTATAGCAATGTGTGAGGTTATACGAGCTGTATCTTATAATAGTGTTGTTGCAAACTAAGTTGATGTTGATGCCACGTAGTTCTAGCCCGACATACTACACACTCATAATAGGCTCTTTTTAATCAAAACTAAAGCTTATATTGCACCCAAAACTGAAAGCAAATTCGAAGACAAACGTTGTAAATTAGACGCTGTAAATTAGACAGACGCTGTGTACAAACGTTGTAATTGGAAGTAATGAATTAGGAGTTTTATTTACACACAAAAAAAGTCAAACCAACTTTTTTCTCGCAGCTCCGAATTATTTTTTTTCTTACAATATCCTGAATTTCTTTGCCCTAATGCAACTGAATTTTATAAAGTATTTTGATACCAGAAAAATACAAAAAATACAGTCAAATATAACTAAAATTTACTCGGAGAGCTACTAATTTTAAGCCAATTCTTAAACATTCAAGCATAGAGAAGTAATTCGTCTACAATAATCGAGTTTGATTCAATTAGCTGCAGAAGAAACTATTCCTAGGGATTGGTTCCATCACGGGTAAAGTGGATACACACCTCCGACAAGGTTTATGGCAGAGATTTGAACAGCAAGAAATAAAAGACTCGAATTCGAGTGATCTCTTCTGGCCGTTACGTTCACAGAAAAGAGCAGCTCTTCTGGTGATGTAGGGAACGTAAAATAATAGGAACGGAGAATATGGAAAAAAATGCCTTTGTGTACACATAATTCACTCCTTACACTCTAGAACAAAAATCTGAAAAGTATAGAAGTTATGAGGCAAAAATTCAACTATAAAAGTAGCCGATCAATGAAGATTATTTAATTTTTCACAGCTGGTATGATAAATTAGCTGTCTCAGACCCTTTGTGAATAAAGCTCATGCGTGTGCGATGAGCACATTTTTTAGTCAGTCAACGGAAGAGAACGCACCAAAGGGGCTGATGGTTTGGTAAGGTTTAAATGTTTTCTGCAAGTGTTTCATAGCCAACTTCATTTCGTGCAATAATTCCTTGAGGGATTCCATGTATTTGATAGGTTTTATTATTCTTCGTTGAATCTGTTTACATATTTTATCTTGGAGCATAATTTGTGAAATTGAAGTGCAAAATTAAAGTTTATTTTCAGTGCTAGATTTCAAGAGTTTGTTTTACATTTCTAAAGAAATCGTTCGGAGAAGCATGCGCATTTTCGAAATACCCTTTACGCAGCAAAAGAACCACGAAGTTCTTTATGCACTTTAAAAAACTTTGCCTTCCAAGCAGTTGACGGAGTGCTGTATTCAGTCTCCCACAAGTGTCACAGCGTTCAACTTTTTGGTAAGAGCTTTGTGGGTCATCCAAGGCTCGATCTTACGTAAAAGACATGCATTCCAAAATTGGGTCTGAAACACATTTCCAAATTCCTTG
>JACJUY010007578.1:0-11810 GCA_014220935.1 Platorchestia sp. MABIK
TTTTTTGTTCAATTCTAGGTTTTTCTGAAGCGTGATCTAGGTTTTTCAAAAACTACTCGCTGGCAGCACTGCTCAGGAGTGGTTCGCGCTAGTTTTGAATTTAGTGACTGTGTGGCGAGAAGAAGATGCTGTGCCCTTCATGGTTAGGACATTCATTGCTTATCTATCAACAGCAAGAGTGCAGTTTACGTGATGTTAAATTTATTTAAGTAACTGAAGCAAACGTGTTACCATTTTTTTTGTTTATTAGGGTTTCAACAACTATATATTTTTGAGAAGAAAACATTCCCTTCGCTTTAAATTTACCCGAACTACGCGTAGATAAACGGCTTTCATACTCCCATCACATATAGAGTAGACATAATTTGTGGTACAACTCATTGTAATTCAGTTGTTCATGAATTAATGGTTCATAGAAATCTATATTCAACATTCGTCATTTTCGAGTTACTGTGCAGTGAAGGGCATGAATAAGAAGCGTTACAAACCCTGTTCTGAAAGCATTGATGACAATGGCGACCTCACACGATTGGTACAATTGAAAGTGTGGGAAGCATTGAAGAATTTATTTTTCCAATTATTGATGTTGTAAATGAAGTTATAAATATCGTCTACCAAGACATGGAAAATATTTGTGAAACGAATTTATTTATCAACATGACAAAAGTTTTACAAGGGTGACAAAAACAAATGTAGTATTTGCTTGGAAGGCTTCTCATTTAAAGTGTATTTCATTGAAAGTTTTGCAATTTTACAATGTGTGTAAATAACTACATATGTGATAGCTTTTTGAGTGATGCAGTGTGATCTCAACGCACAATGTGAGTTCTGACTATTACATTATTTGAGAAAACTTCAATATTATTTCTTTAATTTTCTTATTTCATTAATTGTAGTGATGTAGCGATGTATCGGTTTCGGTATTGGTATCGGCAGTATCGGTCATTTTTACTGGTATCGGTATCGGCAAAATTCGGCCGATACTCTACCGAAACTTTCCATTAATACGTATTTTTTCATGAAAATGAAAGTCATAAATCGTGAGAGTAAAAGTATCTAACCTAATAATACCCGTTGTGTGTTTATTTATATATTTATTTATGTATTTGTTTGGTGTCCGCTTCTTAAGAGACATAGGATGTCTGAGTGTGCGGTATCATGGATACCGAATATCTCAGTGTAACATTGAAAGATGGCCCTTACATGCACTGATATGTTTGATATTTCATCAGGATAGCTTCAGTTAGAATATGTTAGGACAGGACAGGAAAGGTTGAGTAATGTTGACGGAATTTTTTCACGGGTCCACTTAGCTTAACGATGACATTGTCCATAAAATTTCCACCGGTCCTGCTACTCCCTAAAAATACCCTTGGTTTATTTGTTTGGGATCCGCTTCTTCCATTTCTCTGTCACGCTCATAAATGTAGCCATAATCAACCGTATCTGTGATACGAGTTTCACCAGTGCGCAAATACAATAACATNTTTAATTCAGCAAGTAAATCGCCGTACATTACGAATCCTGCAATTTTCTTCTATTTTAAGATGCTTGAAAAATTCCCGAACAATCTTATAGTTGGTTGCGGATTTGCAGATCTTTTAGGTTTTGGGGCCTATCGAATTTTAATGTTTTCTTTTCGCCAAAGTATGTATTTTGGTGTGAAAAACACGAAAATGATGACCATTTTGTGGATATATTATTCATTAAGTGTTCCTAACCTAACCAAAAGCATGATTTCAAACACCTCCCTGTTAATCATAGTGAAAACTTGGTGGACCCTGCAACAGGTGCACACACTCAAATGATTGAGAGTGTTTGGCATAGTTTAAAAATGAAAAAAAACATCAAGGAAGCACTCACCGACAAAAGATGGACTCGTACCTGTGTGAATTTGCGTGGCGAAAACGTACCGAGAAACCGCAGGATTTTCATAAAATATTAATGGATTTAAGCAAATTTAAGGTTTAATAAATAATTTTTCCACAAAATGGTTATCATTTTCGTGTTTTTCACACCAAAATACATACTTCGGCGAAAAGAAAATATTAAAATTCGATAGGCCCCCAAACCGAAAAGAGCCGTGTTTACTTCTGCACACTGTGTGTCTTAATATATACGTATACTACTTGCGTTCACGCTGCTATTTCTGAGACTAAATGCTACATTATATTACTAGTGTACGCCTGTAAATTGAGAAAATTATTTTTAATCAATATAGTCGGATAATATCCTCAGTTGGCAACTAAAGATTGCTAAACAGTGAATACTTGTTTGCTCATACATGCTGAAATAGGTATCATACGAAATAAAGCGGAAAGATGACGCAATTGAAAAACTTTGGGCGGGAAACGAATCAAACGATATAGTTAACATAGCAAGAGCAGTTTTGTAATTCCTAATCGAAAACTTTATTGTCAATATTGTTATATTATTAGATATATTAGTAAATGATGTTATTATAACACCCATGTAGGGCTTATAATGATTTTATTTTGATATAATTGTAAAAGTATCGGTATCGGTAGTAGTATCGGTCAAAGCATCGGTATTTCCAAGTATCGGAGTATCGGTATCGGCCATAAAATGGGTATCGGTATCGGAAGCGGCTAAAAAAATGGTATCGGTACATCACTAATTAATTGATACAAGTTTTTTCAATTCGTATAAATTTTTTGACATAATAGCTCTACGTATTGTTCATTTGTATTCTTAATCGTTGATGATAATTAATCTTAATGTTTTTTTTAACTATTATTCTCTATACTAGTGTGCACCGCCCGCCAAAAATGACGGGATTCAATACCTTTCTTGAACAAACTTTCCAACTAAGGAAAATATCTACCAGTACCCGTGATAAAAAATCTTGTTGTAATTGCGCACTGGTGAAACTCGTATCACAGAGACGGTCATTATGGCAATCTTCATCAGCATGACAGAGAAATGGAAGAAGCGGACTCAAAATAAATAAACCAAGGGTATTGTTAGGTAGTAGCAGGACTCGTGGAAATTCCTCGGACCAGTGGAAATTCCTATGTGGACCTGTGTAATATTCTGTCAATATTACCTAACCTATGCAAGCCTATACTATCCTAATCTAACCAAACCTATCCTAAACGAACACATCCTGATACAATTCAAACACATCAATGCATGTAAAGGCCATCTCTCAATGTTATCCTGAGGAATTCGGTATCCATGATACCGCAAACCCAGACATCCCATGTTTCTTAAGAAGCGGACACCAAACAGAAATATAAATAAACACACAACGGGTATTATTAGGTTAGATTTTTAATAGTACTTCTATTTTTCTTCTTTATTGTCCAGACCAGCTGATTAACGGTTTATTCATTAAAATACTGTGCAAATACTACATTAGTGATGAAAAATTATTATTAGGCTTTTCACAAAAGTGTGAAGGAAAGACGTGCATCCAAGCTAGCAGAAACACTACTCAATGACTCACAACATTGCCAACATTCCTCCCTTTGGAACGTTTTTGCTGTGTGGTTAGGGTTGCCTAAGCTAACATATAATCTAATCTTCCCTTTCGGTATTTTGGTAAGCATTAATTTTAGTGCCTGTTAGGCACTAGGCTAATTTGTAAGCTAGGCTAATATGTAAGTATTCACACATTAACAGTTATATTGGTGATACAAAACTAATGGTGACATAAAAGTACTGGACTTATATATACATGTATGTACCTAGAATATTATATAAACCTGAACCCCTGTTAAAGGAGACCAATTCAAAATTTTTTTAGTTCGAAATTAATCTGAAGCTACACTGACAGTATTTTTATTTTGTTTTTTGTACAAACTGTATTTGTAATTTTTTTAAATTTAAATGTTATAGTTTTAATTCAAATTGTAATAGAAATCGTGAATTTTTTCAAATGAGTAATAAATACATTTTCACGCACATTGGATTTAGTGTGACCTTAAGAAATTTTAAAACAAGCCCGCTAATATTCTTGAAGTAGTCATAATTTTTCAATATATTTCAGCTGTATATACAGTCACTTTTAATCCAGTATGTACCTCAGTTTTTTATTGCTTGAACTTAATGTAATTAGAACTAAATTGGCTGCTCTTGAACATTAGCATTCATGCCACAATGAAGGATTGGGGATGTCCTGAAACCCTCATTAATACCAAGATGTATCGTACTGACTATTAGTCGTGAGCAAAATCGGTCCCTCACTCTTTTATAATGGCAAGAACGCAGTTTCATTCAAGAACGAAATACTGGGAACTCGATTAGCGACCTGTTTTCAATTTAATGTAAACTATGTAGCCGCGTTCTTATTTTTGCTTGCAATGAACCGAATTAGTGTCGCCACAAAACGAGCGACTACCACTTTGCCATCATCGCTGGCAGTAGTTTTTTCAGTACGTATTAATATAATTATAGCTAGTTAACTAATTTGAAATACATCACTTATGCGCATTTTTGAGCTAAAATGATACATCTTGGGGGACGTGATTTTTTTTTCGGTGAAACGGGGTCAAACTGCATGTACAGGTTCCCCGACCACTGGTACGTGCAACACAAAATTGGGACTTCCACTCTACGACGCCAAAGAGGTTTGTAATCATGGATTTTAGATAAATTTTGAATGCAGTTTAGTTCATAGTTTTGTAGGTATGTACATCAGATAACATGTTATTCAGAATTATATAAAATTTCTCATCTTTGAACACTTCTGAATATTGATGTGATATTAGAAATTAATTATTGAGCCAAAGTGTTGTTTAAGGAAACACCTCAATATCAAGTCCATAGTGACACAATAATTAGCTGATATTGGGTTAGTGAAGATATCATTATCGGAACAATATGTTTTACCAATATCAACCTAATGTCAGGAATTGAGTATTAAGTCAATGTTATTGTAGGGAATACCTCATTATCAAGTCAATATTGACACAATAATTAGTTGACATTGGGTTGATGACAATATTGTTATTGGGCCAATATATTTTTCCAATATCAACCGAATTTTCCAAAATAAGGTATTGCCCCAATGTTCATTTTGAATATCCAGTCAATGTTGAGACTGTATATTGGCTCAATATTAGGCCAATAAATTTTGCTACATGGGATGTGTGTTCTTCTAAAAATGGGGAAAATTTTGAAAATATCCTTTTTTTTCAATCCAGTGTTCTAAACTCTGTTACTGTTTATTATATACTGTTTATTTTATATTTGATTTTAGAATTAATTTTCTGCATTAAAAAGTAATGGAGCTTTTGTTGCTTGAAAAAGTGCAAATAATTTTACATCTATTGGTTGAAATTTTTCTTGTTGCAAAAATTCTGAACTTTTGCAGCATGAAAATGTGTTTAGAATTCAAATTTACAGATGTGAACCATGTTATGTTCCCCTTAGTACCATAATGTGATGTGGCAAGGCAAAATATTGAAAACAGAAAATGCAGAAGAAGTGCAGTGAATGCCAGGTTGTTTACAAGTGAGGTAAAAATGATCAAATGAGAAGGAAAACTGTAAACAGGAAACAATGTAAAATACCAAAAATGTTTGAATGACATAGAGTTACAGAGGATGAATGGCAGAGTACAGGGACCAAAAAAAGGTGAAGGTGTGCATAATAGTTTGGATTGAACAAGTAGATGCTTAGCAAGACTCAAAAGTCTACATTAACCCGTATGTGGGAAAGAATATGCATGAATGTGAAATGTTCCATCATGGTAGTTTTGTAAGCCAACTCTTGTTAGCTGTGGTCTGTAAACATTGAGTGGGAATAGACATATGTGAAAGTGGAATGAGAATAATAGTAGATTAGGTCAGCAGTATGATAGGGGAGTTGATAATAGTATTGAACACTCTATCCTAGGACTGTACATAGTTTGAGAAGGAGAGGGAGACCTTCCTGAATTTTTTGTTAGAGCAGTATGGAGAGAATGTGTGATATGCCAGATGTGCTCAAAATGATTATGGGATGATTTGTATGACTGAATTGGATCAGGATTGTAATTTAATTATTGTAGATGGTATCAAAAATTTTCTTGTGCATGCCTGAAGTTTGAGACATTGACTAGATTGAGTTAGTCATGCAGAGTGGGTTGTAGTGACCTGCCATACCTGAGGGTTGCTTTTGATGTGCTGGATATCACAGTTATACCGTACAGTAGTTGCTTGTGACATGGAGGATTGGTTGCTCTTGTTCATCGGACAATAATTATTCTAATACACAGGCGTTGAATTTTTGCTCGACTATTGTGTTTTTGGAAATTTTAAGCCATTACAAAGAGCCGAAACAGTCGGCCATCATGTTCAAGTTACATATCCCCATTGTCAGACATTTTTTACGACTAAATAAAATACAGCCAGTCTAGTAACCTGTGGCAATTCGGGACAGTTGAGAGCACTTCATGAAATGAGTAATGTAAATTTCAGTTGAAAACAGGAGCTTAGTGACTTTTGTTCATGGGGATTAAAACTGAATTGTACGTAGCCCTATGAGTATATTACTCATTCCCTTTCACTTGCTCTGTGAAACAGTGTTATGGTCGTGGAGCCTTAAACTGACTTATTTTCTACTAAAGTGTTGCTAGTAAATGCCATGACATAAAAATTTAGAAAAAATTTAGGTTGTTGGAAGTAGCACTCATTGTGTAGTATGCTTCAATTTCATTCAAGATGCCATATCACTGTTCCTAATTTATTCTCTTATTTTTCCTTCAGTTGCTGGTACTGTTCTTGGTGCTATGAGACCTGGCACTCCTGCCACAAGGCCTGCCACACCTCTTGCTACAATGCCTGATGCTGCAATGCCTGCCACTCCTAACAGAAGTAGGTTTAGAATCTTAATGGTGAAGGTCCAATTCATTTGAGTAATACTGAAATGAAGGAAAAGAATGTTCAAACTGAGTATTGTGTATTGAAATTTTGGAAAAGTCGAGGTCACCTGAAGAAATTTCATTCCACATGAAAGTTGAAGCCCATAAGCTCAATTTGCACCTATTTAGATAGTGAATGGCTGTAAATTATGATGCCTTAGTGTACTCGAAGAGAGGATAATGTATTTCCAAATACTTTTGAGAATGGTTTTCATACATATTTTAAAGTGCATAGCATTCATCCAGGAAATGAATGCTTCACAGTTCATAATTACACTCGAAGAAACATTGCAAAATTTTTCAAGGAAAACAAACTTCAGCATTGAATTGGAAATTATTTCATACTTGACACAAGCGTCAATATGTTACTAGCAACCTTTTTCCATTGCACATTAAGTCAAGAATTCATAAAAATAGGTAAAATATAAAAAAATGTTGTTCCTATCACCAAAGTTACCTAATGTGACCTGAATTGCAATCCTGAATTAACTGAGGGGATTCATAAATGAGATATACCTAGGACAGTGTTTGTGTAGACATGCTAGTCTTGGTTAACAAAAATAGGTTTTGTATTCATTTAATTCGATGAGCTCTCCCAGTTTTTAATGAACCTCCTTTGTACCCCCGTGTCTAATTCAAGTATCCATACAGTGCAGCAGCACTTTAATTAACCAATAGGCCTTGCCTATTTCACATTGTGAAGGATCACCTACATTTGATGATATGCCAATAATTGGGATAAAGCTTTTGTATCCATTGGAAGTAGTATTCCATGAGAGAAAATGTGAAGGCCTGAGCTGATGGTGAGGTAGGCTTTCTTTTTTGTTATAATGTTTTTCTTGCTTACTAGATGCTTCCTTCTACTTGCTCTGTAAAATTATGTTATGAGGGTGTAGCCTTGAACCACCTTTTCTTCTAATGAATGAGAATTTAATGACAGATTTAAAAGTTGTGTTTATAGAGGAATTAAATTTTTTGAAAGTTACTACCAATTGTGTAGTGTGCATCAATTTCATTCAAGATGCCATATCACTGTTCCCAATTTATTCCCTTATTTCTCTATCAGCTGCTGTTACTGTATCTCCTGCTCTTGGTGCTGCAAGACCTGGCACGCCTGGGGTATCAAGGAATGCCACCTCGAGGCCTGCCACTCCTGACATCTCAATACCTGCCATCAGTGCTTCCAGCAAACAATGCTGTTCATCTTCGTGGGGGGAACAACACAGGTTGGTTGTGTTGAAATAACCACTGAGTTTGTACTTCATTGAAGTGTCTTTAAATTGTAGCTGGCTGGATTTGCCAAGTTACAAGCCAGAATTGGACAGCGTTGGATGAGTGCTAGCAGCACAAGCTCGAAAGAAAGACTGCTGAAAAGTCATCACGTGCATATTATTCTAAAGCGCAGCAGCATTTGTAGAATTATAGGGAGAACTTCCTTCTCTCATTTCCATCAGCGTCAATACCATTTCACTTGCACTCCTACCTCTCTGATCATTCCACTCCTCGATTTTGTGCATCTATTTGGATATTGACTCATTCTCTTTGGGTATAATATAATTAACTCCTGATTCTCGTAGTTTATTCCCGAACTAAACTTTGTTCCGTCAGTGTACTTGGAATTGAATTGATGCATACATTTAGGTTTTGCTTCCTTGCACAAAGCATCCAATTACACTTGATTCATTAGAAGGGTGGGCTCGAGGGACTCGCTGACTTTCTTGGGTACTGAATAGGGCTATCCTATCGCTCATTGGTACTCACTCTATACCGTTAGGGATGTTTGAACTCATTCATAGTTTGATAATTAGAAACCTTGGAAAAAGAATACTGACCAGAACTGTTACTTCTATCCATGTTGATTAAATGTGACATATTTTTTAATTAAATATGTTGTGTTCAAAGCCTGAACTTTCAATTATTTTAAAGTTTGGTTTACGTTTACAATTAACACTTTTTCCAAGTTGGGGAGTAAATATATACGATCTAATTTTCATGAACTTATTGCAGAATTCGTGTGGCAAAAGAAGCAGTTCCTTGTTGGGAGACACTGGTCCTCCAGTGGTGCCATGTAAGCGACGGTTCTTCGCCTCTCCTTTTGGAACGATGATTTCCATTGAAAACTTCAGAACAGCGCCTCGGAGAAAACTTAGGAAAAGGCTCCGGAGGAAGTCAAAGGTACTCTACGAGAAATTAAACACGGATGATTTCCTGAGAAGTGTAAGTGGCAGACTTGTTTCTTATCTTAGTGCATTTGTTTAGTACGAATTAAGGGGCAAGAGATCATAGACTATGTATCACAAGTGGCTGGCTGTGAACATTCTTGTAAGTCATCGGAGACCCACTATCAACTGATGAGGAACTTATACCGTCCCACAGGGGGATACAAATATTGTATCTATGGGAATTAGCAATCCCAGTGGGACAATGTGAAGGCCCGAGCTGAGATTTAGGTAGGCCTTCTTTTTGTTGAAATGAAATGCTTTTGTCATGATACGAATCATTTGTTTTTTTTTGTTCAATGCTGTCCTGTTTTTCAGCACCTACTACTTTCTTCTTCAACTTTGATCTTGTTTCATGACCTGCTATCTTATCTTACTGTTTCTATGCCTTATCTGCACAGATTCCGCGTTCCCTTAACTCCATACTAAATGGTGCCTTCTTCCTTCTTCTCTTTGGATCGCCTTTGCTGCGGATAGGGAGGCTTAAACTAACTAATAATCTATTAATAATACAATCAGGAACTTATAAAATTACCCTCACTCATTGAATTATTCTGTGATTTTTTTTTACCTAAACTCTGGTAAAGAGGCTGTGATACGTATCAAAAAGAAAATATTCTATAAGTTTTCTGTAAAACTGTTTTTATTTTTCGATGAAAACTTGGTGATTTCAGTTTGCAATGGATGACCAAATATAAAATATGTAATGATGTTGATGTATTTGAGCCTAATTAATTTTAATGGTCGATTAAAAATGTATAATTATGCTATGATGTCGCTGCCTTTATTATGCTTATTTATCCATTCGAGGCAGCGATAATTTCGAATGGAAGGGATATGCTTCTTTATAATAGCTGAAAAAATGGTACGCACGGATTTGAACAATGGCGCAGAAAAATACATGTATTTACGTCTGTGTAACGTACTATGAAAATGCATATTGTATACAATAGTAGGTATACGTGTGCATTTCATTAGCCGCCTGTCATGCAACTTTATGCTCAATTATGTTTTCGAGGCGGCGATAATTATCGCCCACTATAAGTCGTACGGAAGCAAGAGGAGGCCGTTTTTATTAGCCTTGATCTAGCAGTAATGGAGCCCAAAAACGCCTTTATTAGCTTTGATCAAGCAGTAATGGAGCCCAAAAAGGCCATTATTAGCTTTTATCAAGCAGTAATGAAGCCCAAAAAAGCCAGTACGAGACTCGTTCAAGCAATGGAAAAGCCAAAAAAGGTCATGAATGGCCTCGCTCAAGTGGTAGAGAAGCCCAAAATGGCCGTAGCATTAGCCGTTGCGATGCCTAGAAATAGCCGTTTAACAGGGCTTAAAATAGCGGACGTAGCGACCTGAAATGGGCTTATTTACTGCTCGAAAACGACTAATCTCTTGGCTTATTACTGCCTGAAAACGCTTTGTAAAAGGCTCAGAATTTCAATAGGGATAAGCTGTCTCATGAATTGAAATTACTGTGTGCGAAATATTTCCATAATTTTACTCTACATGTCACTCAGGTTAATTATTTCAAAATTGCTTCTTTTTTCGGTACAAAAAAAAAGACATGCTCCCCACTGATATGCGAGCCTCTTTGGTGTACTCGCATATCAGTGGTGTATATAGTTGTGTGAAGTGCACATCTTCGTACGTCGGTATGACGTCACGAAATTTTCATATCAGTGGCAGAGCATAGAGGTAGAAGCTTCCGAACTGGTAACCAACAAGCACACCCATCGCATTCTGCAGTGCGAAATCAAGCCGAAAAATGCAATGTTCCTGTATCTCCTGCCGATTTCAAAATTTTAGACTCAGCTTCAACCCCTTATGACCTCAGAATTTTAGAATCCTTGCATATCTTTAAACGAAACCCGGATTTGAACAACGTGGACAGTTCGTACCCATTGCAAATAGTGAATAGGTAGATCCCCGTCAGTACCAGCCGTATTTCATTTCATACTTATTTGTTACATGATTTTTTGTACATCTGTATTTTATTCTTCGTTTTTGATCGTGTCATACTTTGTATTTTTACTTTCATGATACATTTTTAGTACCTACAATTCATTGTCCTTTGATCTTTTATTTCAGACGTAATTCTTTTTTTTTAACTGATGATGGAGCAGGACTCCGAAACGTTTTCTTAGTGAAGATGATAAATTTTCTCGGAATTTTCTTCGTTTTTAAGTTTCAAACTTATAATAGTACGCACAATATTTACAGAATCTCTGTATATACAACATTCCTCGTCAGTGTTTGGTTGTTGTTTAATCGTCTTCCTCTTAGTAAATTTGAGGAATACTTATTTTGACTGGCAAATATTTTTAGATCGCTTGGATCACCAGCTCTGCTGGCAACAACGCACAGTTGGCCAAGGGTGAAGACAGGACTGGGTAAATAGATACCACACTTTGATAGAATCTGTCCTTGGCTCTTGTTGATTGACATTGCAAATGCCGGTCTAATGGAAAATTGCCGTGTTTGAAACGTGAATAGCACATCGGAGTCTGAAGGCATTCGACACATTCGAGGAATTAATATGGGTAGCCCAACATTAAGTCCACTTAATTTTTCGGCATCTATCAGGTATTTATTTATTTGCACAACCTTGTACCTGGTGCCATTACAATGCCCATTTCTGTGATCCAGGCCTCTAAGTAGCATTATTGACGCTCCAATTTTCAGCTTCAGTTCATGTGGGGGCAAACCACTCAAGTTTAGATAATTCT
>JACJUY010007578.1:13786-33259 GCA_014220935.1 Platorchestia sp. MABIK
CTTGGGGAGGGGGATCTAGTGTCCGTAGCGCCATAAAATTTTAGGACCAAATAGTCCACCACCTAAGGGTCCTTTTCCAACAACAAAACAAAAAAAGCTCACCGGACCGACAGGGGCCTGGCAGGGGCCTGGGTTGACCCCCCTTAATTACTCTTTAACTTGAGCCTTTTGGGTTTCAAATGTTTCTATTGGGTGTGATGAGCAAGACAATAGATTTTCCTTTCAGCGAAGAATGCATAAAATCTCCGCCGGTGCTACAATCTAAAGACAAGCCGTCGTAAAATGTGCCAAGTTTTCAGCATCAGGTGACAGAGCGTGATTTAGATTTTTGACCGTCGTAAAAGATACAAGTCAATTATAGAAACTTCGTATTATTCTACTCATTGATGTTATTTTAAAGTTCTACATAAATGGCAGTATGCATTCATTCAAAAATTTATGTTCTAAAGGTAATTTTATGTCACACTCACACATAGTATCATAGTATCGAATATTTATTTACACTCATCTAGAGATTTACGTCCATGAAATTCCACTTTATCCCATATTTATATCTGAAATCAAATACATGCAACTACATAAGATTACTATTGTACCATTTGCAGATTTAATCTTAAAAAATATATGCTAATATGATTCACTGAGTAGCTATGTACGATTCCGTTAGAATACAATTTATATGAGTACTTTACGACACATACATTCCTGTATTAGCAATAAAAATGTTGCCATCTCTTCAAATTGATAAGCCAAGGCAAATGTATCATTTATGTTGATGAGACAAATTGTAATTTTTTAACGAAAATCGTTTGGACGAGCGAAAAAAAGACTTTGTTGCTACATCTTATTTAAAGATTAAATCTACCTATCGTCCAATGATAATCTTATGTAGTTGCATGCAATAAATGGTTTCATATTTGCGACGAAGTGGAATTCTAAGAATGTAAATCTCTATTTTAGTGTAAATAAATCCTAAAAACTACTATGTGGAAACATAAAATTATCTATTGAACATAAATATTTGAATGGATGCATCCTACCATAAAATAACTTCTATGAGTGGTATAACACGAAGTTTTTATAATTGACTTGTATCTTTCACGCCGCTCGAAGATCTGAATCACACTCTGCCTTCTGATGCTGAATACTTATCACATTTTACGACAGCTTGTCTTTAGATTGCAACGCTTTGGAAATTTTATGTGTTCCTTGCTGAAATGAAAAACGATTGTCTCGCTCATCACATCCAATAGATACATATTTAACACAAAAAAAGATCAAACTAACGAGTTATAATGTCAATTCTTAACTCAACTTAAGGTTGGATTAATTTGAGTTTGACTTGGATTAAATTGGACTTCACTTGGATTAATTTGTAGTGAAAAAGGTGTAGTTTTGATAGTTTTGACCTCACTAAAAAAGTATTATGAAATTTTTACAATAAAAACGGCATGCATTTATCAGTTAGGAAAAATATTTACAATTTCAAGCTATTAAGCATTTAACAATGTTTGTACGTTTTATTAATTTGATGAAATAACTACTGAAGTTTATCATTGATGGCTGAGTGTTAATTTCCTAACGAACATTTGAATTGCAAATTCTTTGCAACTGTAAAATGCTTGCAAATTTTTGTAAAAATAAAAAAACTGCTTTGTGTGGGGTCGGACCTATCAAGACTAGCGCTAACATTGGCGCGCACGTGGTATACTACTTTGAGTTTTAAAGTTTCTTTCAGTCCTTATAACTCGAAAACTAAGAAGCTTTTGGCAGTTTTTCATTTGTGAAAATCGATTTACTCTGAGTTTTTTACCTATGATTGAAATTAGTCCGCACAAAAAAAAAACACCCTATATAGTGTTGATTATTCTTAATTAAACAAGAAAATGTCAAGCGTCTCCTTAAACAAATAAATAAGTAGATTTTGAAATTTCCTGTGCATAATTTCTCCTATGTTATTGCAATGTTCAATTCAGTATTGAACAAATACAATTGGTTGGTCCGTCTTGGTTGGTTGGTCTGTCTCTCTTTCACGCGTAATGATCGTATCTGTGAAATGAGTTAGACCAGTGCACAAGTACAATAATATTTTAATCGCCTATTATTTTAATATTTTACCAAGGATGGAAATATTTCTTTATGATCCACATCTGGAAGATTTGTGGAAAGACAATATTGAATCCCGTCATTTATGCAAATCGTGTGCACTATAAAATATATTACTGACAGGCGTCTTCTGAGAAGGCAGAGTAGGCAGAACGCACCCTGAGATGCATAGATAAATATCAACAGTTTTCATTACTAAGTATGCACCAATCCTACGAAATTATACTAGTTGAATCAATTACTATGCTCAATATCATAAAAATCATGATATATATGGAGATGAGGTAGGCAAGATTTTCACACTGTCTTTTCTTCTCAGAATCTACATACACTCTGCAGGGTAACAATGCAGAAAAGGTGTCATATCATTGCTCAACACTTTGTTATACCTCGGCCATAACAGGCAAAAGTTGTTCTGCTTTCGTCGCAGGGGCCTGACGTTTTCGGAACGTTTTGTTTACGAATAAAAGCCAATTTAGCTTCTTTGTGTGTAATATGATAATGTTGAAACAAGATCTGATCTTGTTTTAAGTCGCCTTCACCCCACTAGTCTTCCAAGGCCAAATGAAAGGTAACCAGCGATTAATTTATTCAACTTTCAACCCTATCAGAGGAAATGGACACGACACAGTCAGTAATCCTATCATGAATCATAAAGGTACTACCAGAGGGAGAGAGAACGTCGGCAACAGTCCCCTCACGTAACCTACAACAAACAGGAAAAAACATCAATATTCGACTGTTACAAAATAAGAATAAATAATATGACAATTTCCTATATTATGACCTACGCACGTTTATGTTTAATGCATCATACACACCTATGAAGGGCGTTCCGACGTGGCACGGGAGGACAAGATACAAGGGAATGCTACCGGGGGTTTGAAACTTGGATTCCACTACTCGCTTAATCTACTTTGTAAGACTTAAGAATACAAGCCACCACAAATGTCTTTTATTCTCGTTTGACTTTTTGCTATGTATTTGACACTTTCTTATTTTAATAAGAGTCTATGTTCTTTTAATTTTGTATTGTTGGTGCAATTTGTACAATCGCAAACATGCACCAATCACAGCAGCTGAGATAGTGCATTGCTTTTAGTTACAACATGCGTGTGACTAAGTGAAGTTTTTGCTGGTTTTGTGTTATTCCTTTCACTGCAGCTCGTTTATATTGTATTTTTTTATGTGTCCCAATACCTATATTGATTACCTCACAACTTTGCCAAATCTTTCTTCAGAAAAAATAATTAATTATATAGTGCTAAGAAATAAATACTATTCCAGTTAAAATTAAACATGTAAATGAAATGGTGAAATGCAGCGCACCTCTTAAAGCACCAAACAATATTTAAGGATA
This sequence comes from Platorchestia sp. MABIK, assembly GCA_014220935.1. Lineage (NCBI taxonomy): Eukaryota > Metazoa > Arthropoda > Malacostraca > Amphipoda > Talitridae > Platorchestia > Platorchestia sp. MABIK. The sequence continues at coordinate 17,253 of JACJUY010007578.1, forward strand.
ACTTTAGAAATGAGCAAAAATTTTCATTATTAATACATGTTAACTTGACCTAAAGACAAGGAAATAAACAAAACAAAAAAATCAATTTGAAGTACATAGGTACATAGGTTGCTGAAAAAATCAAATAATATTCCAGTTATTAACAGCAGAATAAGCTCATTGAATTTTCATTCTCAATAGCGATAACATAACCTGAAAACTAGAAGTCTTTAAGTTTTAAACCATGGCATCAGGTTTTCGCAACGACTAGTCAACATCAGTATATCACAACCTAAAGACGAGAAATATTTATGATCACAACATAACTTTAAGTTTCTGCAAAGACTAGTCATTATCAATCCATACATCAGAGCATAACCAAAAGATAGACTAGAAAAGATCGTTGTTATAAGGAACCCCTGTTATAGAATATAGACACATTAACAGCGTACAGAGGCACCATTCTTTATGTGAGCACAATGTATTGGGTACATCAGCTAAGCTGTTCTGCAAGTAACTTGCAACACATTTAAAACTAATTTCTGCATCCTATGTATTAATTGAAATGGAAATAAACGAAACAGAAATAAACAGAATGAATTTGTGATGCTTTCAATTACTATTTCCGGCTTTTTAACTGTAAAACGTGCATTATTGCTCTTGTACGAAAATTATATTTTGCACTCGTAGGCATCTCTTATATATGTGTACGGACCCACAATGACTAGATATTAATGACAGTATTAGGTTATAGGTATAAATACGCTATTTCGAACCTCGAACAAAATGATCAACAAAAACCTTACGTGTTTTTAGCTTTTCAGCTAAGTATTTTAACTGAGTTTTGTTTCATTTCAGTTTTAAGCAATTATAAATAATTTTAAGCAACAATTAGAATCGAAGACACCAAAAAATAGCGACTCCAAATTCGACTCCACCACATCCGAATGGACGACTCAGACTCCGACTCACCCACATTCTCAAAAAGCTACTCTGACTCCGATTCCCTCACATTCAGAAAAGCGACTCCGACTACGATTCCGACTCCACCCTAAAACATGCGACTCCGGCGACTCCAACTCCCAACTCCGACTCCGCAGCCCTGTTCAACACTACAGTAGAAGCTGCGATGAGATTAATTTACACACACATGTGAAGCCACATGTCTTACCTAACAGTGTTAAAATCTTGAATCATTTAGGTGAACAAAACACAAGTTGTAAACAAATACATTAGAATAGTAAAAATTTTATGTGGTCAAAAAAGTTCGGACATCTATTCTTTTCCACATTTATGTTTGAGTAAACTAATGCTGACAGAGAGAAAGTTAGGTAGATTGATCCAGACAAAACTAGTGTCATTATCTGCGCAGCAGCCGACGCATCAACATGCCTAGGGGAGTGCCTGCACCTGCTTCTGTTCGTGAGTTGATTGTGAAATTGCGACTTGAAGAGAAGCTGTCGATAAGGGCAATAGCCATCACAGTCAAGCGACCTAAAAGTGTTGTTGGTGAAATTTTGGCTAAATATGAGAAGGATGGCTCAAGCACCGCTGGTGTGTCAAGTGGCAGACCTCGCAAAACCTCTGCAATAGACGATACTGCATTGGTTAGACTAGCTAGGAAGAACCGTTTCAAAACTGTAGCAGGAATTTCTCGTGAAGATAGCGAGTCCCTTGATGTCAGAGTCTACAGGAAGACTGTTTCACGATGCCTTGAAGAAGCAAACATGCATGCTAGGACTCCAGCTGTCAAACCCTTGGTCAGCAAGAAGAACAGAAATTCTAGGTTGCCCTTTGCTACACAGCATGTTCTCTGGACTGATGATGACTGGGCAAAAGTGTACTTCAGTGACGAATCAGAGTTCAATTTGTTTGGATCAGATGGAAAAAGATTTGTTCGTCTATCAAATGCCCAAAGATTGTCCAAACAGTGCGTCAAATCCAGTGTCAAGTCTGGTGGAGGTAGCATTATTGTCTTCGGCATGATTTCAGCAAACGGTACCGGTCCCCTATTTCGACTGGAAGGAAGAGTGAGCGCACAAGTGTACAATGAACTTCTGGAGAGACATGTGATACCAGTTATCAAAGACTCTAGCCGAAGACCTGATTTTTATGCAAGACAATGCTCCGTGTCACACTGCAAAATTGGTTTAAGTCATTCATGGATCAGGAAGAAGTCGCTGTTATGGACTGGCCAGTGCAAAACCCAGATTTTAATCTCATCGAAAATGTTTTAAAACTTTTAGGATAAAGGACAAAGGCAAAGAATCCCGGAAATTTGCATGATTTTGGATCGCTTTGCAAGATGAATGGGCAAAAATAACACAATAAGAATACCGCCACTTGGTGAAGTCTGGTCGCAGAAGATCTCAAGCCGTTCTGAAAATAAAAGGTACCAAACCAGGAAAAAATTGTTAATTACTTTGTTACGATGTTTATTTCATTTTGTTAGTTTATTTCAAATATTTATTTAGTTTCTATAATGTTTGCTCGAACTTTTTTGACCACATTAAATTTTTGCATTATAATGTACTTGTTTACAACTTGTGTTTTGTACACGCAAATGATTTAAGATTTTAACGTCTGTTAGGTAAGACATTTGGCTTTACATGTGTGTATAAATTGAGCTAATTGCAGCTTCTAGTATTGAAGTTATTAATGACAGTTTGTCGAGTTGTTAGTTGTCCGAACCATTATGGCCGCTACTGTACATGGCGATAATGGCAGAGAAGGACGCTGAAACTAAGAAAAATAGCGCTCTTGATACCGACTCTCACCTAATTTAGTGCTGGTTCCTCATCATAGACGACCGGATATTGCCAGGTGCGAAGCAGACATAAAGGCCCGTCCACACTATCAATCTTTAGCCCGAAGTTCGTGTTTTTCGGCAGTCCGCGAACACGAACACAGATGAAAAGTTCGCAGATTTCGGTGTGTTTGTGTTTTCTATCTTGTTGGAAAACACCGAACACGAACTTTCGGTCAAACAGCGAACACTCGCTTGTTTATGTATTGTGGAAGGTGGTTTTCGAGTGCATTACTTGGTTTCTATGTCTTTTTTCCAATTTTATCAATTTAATTATGTTCTTGGTGCAATTTAAGTTAATTGTAGGGTGGCACGGACATTTATTTACCAAAACGAACTACGTAACGTTGTTATTTCATTTTATTCAGAGATGACTGAATATGTCAGTAGGTCTGGATTTAGTCGATGTGAATATAATTGAAATAAAAACTGTCTGAACTGAAGCTGAACATGCATAAAATTATCAAAGTTTGTGATGTAACATCTAAATAAAATTTTGGATATATTTCCGTAGTATTTCAACAACGGTAGCTACCAATATGATGATAAAATTGCCATAAAAATTCATTTGCACCATATGTTGCTATTCTTAATTGTATTTCTTTGTAACATTTTTTATTTTTATTAAATACTTCATTTCCCTTACAGCCTGATGCTAACATTAGAATCAAGTTCCCAGATTAGATATTGTATTATGAAAGAATTATCAGGGAGAAATATACAATCTTTTACAAACTTATGAGTTCTAGTTTTTAAATAAACATAATTAGAACTTATTTTAAAGATTTACCTGCCCTGTTGACCCAATTAGTCAGTAAAACGTTGAAGCTGTATGTCGAGCTTAAGTATTTCAATGAAAAAGCATTGGGAAACTCTTTTCATTCATGTTTCTTGTTGCATTTTTAGAAACTGCGTGCTGGGACTTGTTAGGTTTTTAAAAGTTTTAACTGCTTTTCTTGTGGATCCAAAAGTGAATTGCTTTAAATTAAGCTTTTTCCAAAATTATGATAATAGCTAATCCTATTTAAATCTGACTCAACATTTTCTGTGTTGGGTAATGTATTGTTTTCATTTGTTATATCATGAATGTGGCCCTATTGAAAGTGGGATAAATTATCTTTTCTAAGCTATTATGTCTCAAATTTAATTCCTAAGATTTCTGTTATCTATCTACAAAAGTAAATTCATCCAACATGCCATTCTTAATGGTAAAGTGTGTGCTGTAGTATAAGCATCAATTATCATTGAATTGATGTATGTTTGTGCAGACTTTGCTGTAACAGTGATAACTAACATTTAGTGCTGTTTCTTAACTGTCATATGTCACAGGCACAGTCTGTAAAATTAAACCAAATGTTTTACCCCTTTTTGTGTATTTTTCAGATATTTCAAACATTTGGATATTTTGCCTGAAAAGTGTTTGTGTAGGAGAATAAATTATAAAAAGTTATTCTAGATGAAACTTTAGGCAGTTTTTGCCTCTGTAGTGCTTCAGAGCAGTTAAGCAGCGGTGACTCAATGTTGCTAGGTGTTTCTACTATGGAACCACAGAGCTGGGTATTCAGAATCTTCAACAATGGTTAGTATTTCATTGCATTGTTAGATTTTCCTCCATCACTTCATTCATAACTATTGAGGTTAGTGAGATTAGTATGTATGAAAGTATTGTGTAAAAAATATGGTCCTTAAGTATTTAGTTTTCAAGGCATATAAAAATAAACAATAAGGAGTGCAAAAGTGGGAATCAAAATAAATTTTTCCATTTATTTCTGAACTAAAATTTTGCAACTTCAACAAGCCAGCCTGCTATGCAGGGTGTAAATTGGATATATTTTTTTTAATTTATATTATTCGTTATAAATGCTATTGGAAATTATTATCAACTTTGAACATCAGGGGACAGTTCCAGCGCTTTAGCTTTGGCAAAATTCTGGCTGTGTCACATCTCTCCACAAAAACTACTTTGATGAGCTTCATCAATGTTTGATTGAAATTTTACTAAATTAACATAAATTTGCTCCAACGTGTTATTCTAATATACCAAGTTGTTCATAGTTATTTAGAGTTTCCATCATTTTTAGAAAGTCACCTATGGTTAATAAGCTAATTATTTTCTCCTTTTCCGCCAGGTTGAGAAGCACATTGCCACCCAAGTCCTTCAGTCCATTGCCACCCAAGAAACAATTGAAATCATTGAAGACTATGCACGGGCCTTCTTCAAATTGGTTACCTTCCCTACAGGTCATTACAAAGGCCCTGCCTTCAAGTTCAAGCACCTCTGATGAATCTACCACCATCAGTCTGGTCCTTTTCTTTGGTGGTCCTCTTCTCTCAACACAAATCTCTTAACAGACTTGTGTTGGGTATGTTTTTTATTAGACTCTCCATGAATTGAAATGTTAAGGTTAAGAATTTTCAAGAGAATGAAGCAGGATGCCCTTTCTTCATCGTGTCATAACGATTTGGCTGTTGTGTAATTTTTTGTTGATTATAATTCCACAAAGGAAATTTTCCATCTGATGAACAGAAGCCAATCATATAGCAAACAATTTTGTTGCCATTAGCATCCTGATACGCCTAAGCAAAATGTACGTATTTACTTTGGTAGTACAGATGTAAATCAATCTTTTTTGAAGTGTTAAAAAAATTTTCCTGCAATGTTTAAAATAATGTTGAGATAATGAAATGAGTGAAGTGCTGGATTGATGAAATTCTATTCTTTTTGTACCTTGCTAATGATGTGCTTGACCAGTAATTACAAATTATGCTTTCATTTTGTCAAGTTATGATTATTTAAAAATACAATACCAAAGGGTATTTAAACTTTGCTTTGATGTACTTTTGATATTAGTCACCAACAAGATAAATTATCTGTATTAGATATGTAGAATATAAATGCCAAAATTCTAAGAAATGTTTTTCCATTGAGCTATATGTTCAGCGATTATTTACCAAAATGCCAGTTATGTTGCTTAGTGATGATTTACGCTACATTTGTATGTATACAGGAGATGTAGAAATTTGCATATGTCTAACTTGATTCAAGCTGAAGTAAACCTTACAATTTGATACCCAAGATTTGGTCAAGGCTGCTTTAAAAATCCATCAAAGTGCACATCAAGAGCATCATGATGGTCTATATTTGTTTGCTCTACGCAGTGACGTTACTTGTATAAAATATAAGATGAGGCTGTGGTTAATTAAGGGATGCTCATCTCTATTCAGATTTTTTCATTGGGCTTAATGTTCACTAATTATTTACCAGAATGTCAGTTATGTTGTGTAGTGATGATTGTCATAAGAAATATTTATTTGCAATATACTTTTCATCAGTTTCATTTCATAATTAAATGGCTAGCGGTTGACTACTTATTACAGAAATATGGTATTATTGTTAGTAGATTTTTAAACATAGTTCAAACCCTGTGTACGTGTTTGCACTCGATGATCCCTACTTTATTCTTCTCTTTGGAACACCGTTGTTGTGGTTGAGGAATCTCAAAGTAACAAATACGTTCTCTTCATTGGTAATAAAAATAGTGCAAGGTATGGGGAACAACAAACATGTGATCAAAGCTAAAAGAAATCATAGACAACTTATGAAAAAACATTTGAAAAAGTTTAAAAATTAGATGTTTATTATTGAATTATTTTTAGATGGCACTGCATTTTGTTTAATCATAGTTTTTGTCAATGAATGACCAAATATTCAAGATCTGTGCATGCTGAAAGTCACCTTTGCAAATTTTTACCTTTTAAGGTATATAACTTATTTCTTGTGCCTCAACCTTTGACTTGTTTTTATTCATGGTATAATTTTCATTGTAAATATTGAATAAAATGAGTTCGCACACTCACTCTTTTAGAACATCTGTTCTGGGTTCACTGTTATCCTTGTGTTAATGAGTTTTATGAAAATTCATTCTTGAACTAACATGGTTGTAGTCTATTGGTCTACAAAATTGTATTCAGAATAAGTTTATCATCTTCTTGGTAATTGATCAATGTCCTGCACATTTGGGATAATACATAAAAATATTCAACTGTTTTTCCCCTTGCTTGATTATAGGATTCCATGATTTTACAAAATAAAGTGGTTAAGGACGCACCCTTCATGGGAAGGTGTCAGTTTTTTAAATCTGAGTGCCATGCCATGATTTCTCCCCATTGGGGAAAAAGAGAACTCAGAGACACCCTGCTCAGGTGTCGGAAACGGGTACCGCCTTGACCGGGTAAGCTGTCGTTGTATCCTGATGTTATAAAGCATTTGATAAACCAATGTGCATGATTTGATGACGGATGAAGGAAAGTATTTAGACACCAGTGCAATATAATTTAATAGTATTGTAAAGTCATGAATAATTTACACCAGTAGCGCAAATGCCCCTCGCCAGTCGTGGAAAACAAAACCAGGAAGGTTTGGCAGCGCAGGACAGGACCACGGTTGGCCCACCGGCACAAACGAATAGGAAGGTCGAGCTCAGGCTGTGAACAAACGTTAACGTCAAACAAGGTCCCAAAGAAATGGATAATTTCAAGCGGAGGAGAGTTAAGTTTATAATTAAAAAAAGCATAATTTTTTGAGTAATGTTAGTTTGTCAGAAGTTCAACAGCTAGCAATATTTTAGTTGTTCATAAATTAACACATTAGTGATACTATAGCAGCGTTTACTTTGCAAAATACCTTTTAGATTGAACCATAGCTCTCTAAAAATCAAAAGATTATAACAATAATTAGAGTAGTTTGAATACAAGAAAATGTTCAAAATGAGAATTCTTGGCATACTAACATGTGTAAATAAAGCTAAATCCCTTCTCACTGAAGACCCGAAACACCAATTCAACCAACACTGAAATTATGGAAAGGGATAGAGTGGAGGACTGACATTTTTTATTGAAATTTCTCTAAAAAATGGTCGACCGAACCCAGCGCTACATGTCACTGCAACCCACCTTTAAAAGAAAACTGGTTCTGAAGTCTCTGGTACCGCTGCGGTCGTCTACAGTAAGTTCACGAGTACGCTATCTTGCAATGCCAATGTAGGTAGTCGAGGTTGCCAATAGCTCATGATAGCTCTAGGACGCAGCAGTAGTCTAGCCTCCACGGCACGGCAGTACCACATGACAGAGCATCATCCCCATCGCAGAGCAGCACACAGTTGCGGCGCCCACCGCTGCCGCCAGCCCAAGGAGCTCTTTCTTCTCACTCCATCATAGTGACACTGAAGTGGCATGCAATCTCTAGAGAAGAGTTCATGAAATTCGAGAAGTTGCATGGGAAGTTCCACTTCAGGTAGAAATCACTGGCTGCTGATTCCCACTCTGCTTGAGTTTGTGGAGTCTGTAAATGAGTACAACAGAGGGAATTACAGATGGAAGTTCACCACACCATTTTCTGATGGTTTATGCAATATCGTTTCATGAGATATGAACAATATTACTGGAAGAAGACAGTGGTTATTTAGAGTCCCCTACTATCCTTGCATTAATAAATCACACAATGTTCATTTAATGCACCTGAAAGTTCACAAATAATGGAACTAGTTTGGTTTCAGTGTAGTTCTAATTCTAGAAGGTTACAATCAACTACGAGAACAATTGAAATACATATTTGTACGCTGCACACCACTACCTTTTTGAGCATGAGTTCATCAATTATTCAAGTAGCACCCCAAGACCAGAAAGTATAGCAAAAACACAGTGCACTCATTATATTCAGCTCTGTTATTGCACCAAGTGAAAACAAATAAAATACATAAGCTAAATTTCAAATTTTTCAAACAAAATGTTGGGCTTGGTAAACAGAAAAAAATTAAACAACTTTGGCAAATCATTTCGAATATTGTAGGATATTTTTTGACAAACATTAAAAATATGAGCATTTCTCACTTCCTTTAGAAAATATAGGTCACAAAATTGTAAAAAAAAACATTCTTTAGACAGAGTAGGAACATTTTTTAAAGTTTTAAGCTCAAATTCAAGAATTTTTATTATATGAAGTGCATTGAAAAAGGTAGAATTATATCAGCTGATCCCATCTGTGACACTGATAGTATTCGAAATGTTCGCAAAATATATTAACGATTCTTAATATTTTCTGTTCACACATGCACACACAGATAAATTATGGTCAATAACTCTCAATAAATTAAATTAACCAATTATATTCATCAATTATCTAAACTTACTTGGGAAGCAGTCTTGTTTGTTTACATATTGTTCGCGAACAACTTCACACCGACGAACACGTAGTCTGGACGTCTGAACACGATGCGGAAAAGTTCGTGTTTTTGTTCGCGTTTTGGTGTGTTCGTGATTGACGAAAAGTTTGATAGTGTGGACGGGCCTTAAAGGTCTCAGCGAAGAAGAATTTTACAGTAATGCCAGTTATATTCCTGCTCCTCCCCCACAATAAACTGCTTCACGACGTCGACAACAAGGGGTCCCAAGTACAGATCACTACCGAGCTTACTAAGTTCACTCATCCTGAAATCGTTTTGAAGAAATTGAACGATGCTCCAAATAAAATATCAATAGGGGAGTGTGTTTATAGGAACGTGTACAAACTGTGGAGGCTGAAACATGCCTCCTTCTTTACAGCCAACACCACTAGGTGGTAAACGAATGTAGAGTTTCTATTAAGAGATCTACGAGATTGCTTTTGATGGGAGTACTCCAAATCGAACGTTCTCGACATCTAAACTTATTAAATAAAGAAAATGGTATTCCCCATATAAATTTAACCTCATAAAGTTATAAATACTCAATACTAATTTGAGTAATTTCCCTATTTATTTGTAAATTGATTTTTTCAACAATCAGCCCCACTAAAGCGAAGCAAAAGCTTGAACTTTGACGCATAATACATTGCCGTCTACAGGTTGCACTGCTGGCTTGACTTCGTTCATTGGGTATCTAATTATTCCTCACTACTTCGACCTCCACCGCGGTCGCGCAGGTGCCATCATGATGACAGAGACATCATTAGGTCAGGTGATCATCCCGTTGCTGATACATCGGTTGCTGAGCGAATATGGCTTCGCTGAAGCATGTCTTATTTTTGCTGGCCTAGTCTTCAACAGCGCTGTTTAGTGCCTTTTTTACTATCCCGTACGGAGAAGACCATTACTGAAAGGTGACATGATGAATGAAGCAGTGAAAAAGAAACAAAATGTTCTCCTGCCTTCGAAAAGGGAATTCAGCAACACAAATTATGCAAAATGTGTCGAAAAGTCGAACAAAAAACCTTTGGAGTCACTTCGAACACTTCTTGGAAAATCTAAAGAAATTTTTAAGATTACTTGGCGCCCCATTGGTCAGATGCAACACTTGACCCTTTTCATCGTGACTTTGAGTTTTGCTATACTCATTGTAGGGTATGGTAATTTTACAGCCCTATTACCCTTTGCAATGGCTTCAAGTGGTCACTCTGCTGCTGCAAAATAATACAGCTTATCCATCGGGGTCGTGTCCAACATCCTGATCCGGATCTTCATCAGTTGGGCATCCGACGCACACTGGTTCAGCCGAAAGATTTGCTATATTTTCGGATCTGTCGTGTCAGGCGTTTCAACTTTTGATAACTATTGTCTCCGTATATGAAATAAGTAAACTTTATTGGGTCTTGGGACAAATTTAAAATAGATTATGCAATATTTTAGCGTATGAATTTGCGGCCTTGTCACTGTGTTATAACGTTTCAATTTTTTTCTCAGCCACAGTGTTTGTGCTGCACGGCTCTCAGTGGATCTTGGATGGCCAAATTTTCTGGGGCTTGGGCATTGGAGCGAACCTAAGCGTCTACTACAACCTCATGATAGACACATGCGGCCGGGAGCTGTACGACGCCGCAATAGTCGTAAATAGCCTGCTGATGGCGGTCTGCAACATCGTTCATGGTCCTCTCATCGGTGAGTTATGTAAATGGCAATATACATTTTTTCAAGAAAACAGTTGGGGAAGTGATTCTTCCGTTTGGTGTTATTTATAAATAGTATGAAATTCATTCCCTGGTTCCCAACCCTCTTTCATAGAAAATTGTTTTTTGCGATATTTGCAATTGATATTTTCAGCCACTTCCTAGAATATTTTATGAAAGATCATTGAATGCAAGAAAACTCGCAAACAATGCAAAATGAGGTGAACATCGTTTGAAATTTCAACTTCAAAATTACTTTGTGTGTGCCGCGGAACACCACTCTCTGCTGAGATTAGGGACCCCATGCGGCATAAACGGGATTTAAACCATCTATGACGGTGAAAAAAATTATGGAATTTAAGGATTATACAGAGGGAGACTATAGCCTAGAAGGAAGTATGTAAGCTGCAACTGGTTTGTAAGAGGGTCAAAAACAACGAAGAGTAAACGATCAAAGTACTTTATTTAAGAAAAACGAGTGGTATACGACATGGGTAAACAGAGCGTGGAAGAACGCGTTATAATGAAATGATCCAACATAAAACTTTGATACCTTTTTTTTGTTGCACGGAACCTTCAACGTCGCTTGTGATGCACACTATCCCTTTGCTAGCAGTGTGCTGATGCTCCGTAGTTTGGTTCTGTATGTCTTCACTGCAGTTGCCCACACAGAGCTGTTTTTTTTTGTAACCTGCTGAGCACTTAATTCATTTTCGTGTTTGCTCTACTTATATCGAAGGTGATGGAAAAATAATGTCAGCCATCAAAATTTGTAGATTGTATGATGAACGCTGGAGACACGTGCGTAGCAACTGCTTTAATTATTGTCTTGGGTGGCATTTTAGACGAGGATTTTAGTCATTTCAAGCTCGAATGCTGTGTAGTAGTACAACTGCTGCCATTGCACTGAGAAAAATTTTGTCTCAAAACCGAGACACCATTATGTGTCATGGGCTTATACGACACACTTAGGTGTGTCAACCATGACACACTTGAACGTAAATCAATTTTATTCCACATAAAAATTTCACTTTATCAGGCAGGTCACTGAGTACACTAATGTACAGACAACGTCTAAGAACCTTCTGAGAATTAGAAGAAAAATTAGTGAAGGAATTTGGGTTTTTAAGAGAATTTTTGCCGTTTGAAACGTGAATATGTATTTTAACTCTCTCAACCACTTTAATATGTTGTCAACGAAAATATTCTACTGTGTATCAAAATATTTCGAATAACCGTGTGAGACACACAGATGTCTCAAAAATTTCTCAGTGTGGGCAATTGGATACCCCAAATATTACGATTCTACCTAAATTATTGATGCGCTATCTTTCGAATCTCGTCAACCAGATATTGTTTTTGAATGCTGTCCCTAATATATACCAATTTAGAATTTGCTTTTAGTATCAATGAGAGATATGTTGGGAGGCTTTAATTCAATAACGTAAGGAGAAATAAATGGCGTTTCTACAATCTTCAATTCACCATTCGCTTTTCTGATATCTCCATGAAGAAGGAGTAAATGTTCTCATTAGATGACACTAACTTGTAGGCCCTGTTTCTAGTTTCGTTACTATTAATGTCATCAACTGCACCTTGTTGCAGTTATGATGGTTGGTGGAAGTTTTCAACCTTCAAAGTATTCTCTGATATTGCCTTGCATATGCCACCTTCTTGTTCAGATTTGAAGCTGCCTTTTTCATTCCTATCATCTCAAAGACATTTCTTACACGCTACGATGTGATATTCTACTTACGATCATGAGCTAGTGTGAGCGTCACTCCACTGAGTCAAAAAATCAGGGTGATATTTCAACTTCAATTTTATGCACAGCTCGTACAACACCACTTTGATCGCTAGCCCGCTCATGCAGCCGTTGCTCTCCTCAGTTTTGGAAATACCTTATCCCAGTACCTTACACCTCTCAATACGTTAGTTCCATTTCGTCCCTTTTGAATAATTATTCAAGTGAATATTATTCACATTGTATTACATTCAAATTATTTCTCCCAATTGCGTATTTACTTTAATACCTGTCTGGGACGATTCTCAATCCACCATACCATACGTAAATCTAAAATACCATAACTGCTTCGATAGAGATTTATGATCTCCATTTAATCAGCGGGAATTTGCGCCAGAAGTATTTTTCGTTTATGATCGGCAATAATCTGAATAAAATTTGTGAAGTTATTTCAAAAACAAGAAAAGCTTCTTGTATCATTTTCATTATTTTTTATTTACTCTTTATCGTATAATGCATCATCACCATTACAGGTTCAATAAAATAATGCTCCAACTGGTTTTACGACGTAAAATTTCACCTACAATTTTTAATTCAACATTTCCTAAGGCAGTCTTTCAAACATGGTCATGTAAACGTTGTTCTCGACAAGAAGAGAAAAATATTTCTATGGAGGAGATGTGAGGTCCTGAGCACAAAGTTAGGTAAGCCTAACTCTTGTTGAAATAGAACAGGATTTTTGTTTTATTCCAAATCTTCTTTTTTCGGTTCACACGTGTCTTGTGTCTCAGCCCCTGTGCTTCCTTTAACTTTTATCTTATTTCATAAGCTCACTTCCTAACTTGTCGTTCCTTTGCACTTGGGATCGTGTACTCTGTACTAAGTACTCTTGAAGTTTTCGAAAACAAAATTTTGAGCAAAATAACTAGCTAATTATATGCGTAAAATAAAAAGGAGAACTAAAGTAGAAGTGAACATTCTTTTAATTGCAAACGTTTCGGAATCTCTAATTCCACCATCAGTGCTGTGAAACAAAGAACAAAAGACGATAATGAACAAATTGCAAAAAAACTCTAAGAAACTAACATCACTATACCTACACCGAAAAATAGCTATGCCGAACCAAAAAAAAATCCTAAAATATTCGAAGCCATACGTACACATGCACCTGAATTCTTGTAATCAAACCAACACACAATAACATCTACACAAAGAAACAGAACTACACACACTCACATACATTCGAACACACTAAAATTTACACAGTTGGGACAACATATAATTTCATCGCACTTTGATCATAATTTAACTGAGGTCTATAGGTAATAATGAAGAAGTTTTCCAAAATTCTAAGGTCAAATTTCTCTGTAGTTGTGCAAAGCGTAGAGAAATTGAAACTATTAAAAGGTTGGTTTGAACTATGGCAATGATCTCTGACAGCTAACTGGGAGGGAGATGAGTATGTACGCCCAGTTCTATGGGAGATACCAGAGTGTTGGCTGTGACGAACAAATTGCTGGAGTGTAGTACTTCCAACATAGGACTACAGGCGGCAATTACATTTATACAAATAGCCACAACCATTTCTCAGGCACTCTTCCAAACGCTCTTTCCAATTGAAAAATGAACATATTTTAAAACTATTTCTATAAAACTGGAAACGTCAATGAAAGTAAAATGAGTGTGTAGCAGGGATAACAGCTCCTTTCTCATCTCCTTGTTCAAATAGCCTAAGGAAAGGGAGTTCAACGAATACTTTCTGTTTTGGTGCGATCAGAATTGTAGAAGAAGAGGAAAGTTTTTATTCTAAAAATTTTTTAACAAGGTTATTGACAAAAGATACAGGGCATTTATTTTGTAGCATCAACTTTGTGATATATTTAACTTCGTCGTGAAAGATTTTATAGGAACTTGAGTTACGATATGCTCTATGTAGTAAAGTAGTGACACTGGTTTTAATATAGCCCTTGTAGATGCAACTGAAGAATTAATACATAATCCTGTATTTGTAAGTTTCCCATAAACAGAGGTGGTGACTTCTGAATGAGTTTTCTTTACGAGAACGTTTAAAAATTGTAATTTATTATTCTTTTTAGTTTCCATTGTGAAATTTATGTTTGCGTGTTTGTTAAGTGATCAAAGAATTTTAGGGACTCTTCCTGTGAACGAAACAAAACAAAAGTATCGTTTAATTACATGCGATAGAGAATGGATTTGAAATCGAGGGGGCAAGTGTTTAGAAACTGGATTTCTAAATTACATAGATTTTACAGCACTGATGATGGAATCAGAGATTCTAAAACGCTTGCAATTAAAAGAATGTTCCCTTTTGCTTTGGTTCTCCTTTTTATTTTACATACGATTTCCCAAAAATAGTCCTTTCAATTCTAGCAAATTATGCTACATAAAAATCAGGTGGAAGGAAGTAAGACAGAAAAGCTTTGGGATAACTTGGCCTCATGTGAAACGTATAGTGTGAACTGCCGTATTTTTAAAACTCTTAGAGTGTAATAATTCAAATTTTATTTCGAGTTTTCAGCGGAATTTGTTCAGAGTACTGTGGTGTTTATTCAATACAAGCAAATCAATAAAACGTATTGCAATCTCACGCGCCAATTTCGTGAGCTTGTTTAATTCAGTCTGCTTCTTTTGTTCAAAATGAAATAGTAAGGAAGTAGTAGTAATTTATGAAATAGTAAGGAAGTAATAGTAATTTTTGAAATGGTAAAGAAGTAATAGTAATTTATGAAATAGTAACGACGGAATAGTAATTTCACTCCTGTCCTCGAATTTTGAAATCTTTTCATATTAATCGTGTCTTATAATAGGTTTCGAGTCCCCTAAAGTTGTCGCAAATCCAGCCATTGCTCGTTGCTGAAGTCCTAGGCAAGAGAGCCAATACCTTGCTCAATAAAGGACACGGGCTTAACTTAAATTCACTAAGCCTAAAAAAGCAATTACGCTGACAATTAATGACAAAGCGGAACAATGGTGGGGGTGCTTCACTTCCTTGGCGACTTATCTTAATGAACTAATTAAAACCGTTCATTTAATCTTCTTGCTCGAGTCCGAAGCCACGGCAACGGTTTCGAGCAACCTAAAGAGGAGGCCGCGCACGTTGCCACCTCAGATTCATTTGGACCGTCTTCGCGGGCGCATCACTAGTGCTCTGCGGGTTCGGACCTTTACCGACCCCTGCTTCTGGAACCTAGTGTTCAAGATGGCCGGCTTACTGGAGATGTATTCGCCTGAATAGTATCTTCGAAGATCATGAAGAACCTTCAGGTGAGCCTCCTGTACTTTGTTACGCTTGTCATTAATAAATTGTTATCACCTACAGCGTTACCTGACCCCTATAAAGGGTGCCAGGAAAGTCTATGTCTTTAGTGTCCGTTTATTCGGAAAGTTGAGCTGCACGGTCGGGCAGCGAGACATAGTACTTTTTTCGAAGATACTATTACCTGTTTTCGAAGTTTACATTACTTCTTCATTTTTTAGTATTCTTGAAAGAACGAAAAGTTCTCATGTTAAAACTGCGGAAAGCAGTTTTGCCTAAACGG